>JAUZST010036197.1:0-27873 GCA_034779995.1 Parotocinclus haroldoi | reverse complement strand
TTGGCCAAAGTTCTTAGAACTGTCTGTGCAGAATAGCGCGTCTTAAAGACATGATTGGGCGCACCCGCATTGCTCTTAAACCCTATTTAAGCAGCAGAGAGAGAAACAGTTGTACCCCGCCTGAGATTTTCTCTCCCTCTCCGCCGTGGCACGGTGCTGCTGCTGTTACCGCTGCGCGCTCGCGCATTGTTTCTCTCGCTCTCTAATGGCGGACGTGAGGCAGTGCTGCTCACTGAGGGACTAATTGCTGCTCACGTAGGCAGCCACTCGCGTCTCCTTTCGCAGGTAATTGGGAGTTAATGTTCACTTAATCCAATATCTCAGGATGATCTGGCCGATTTAGGAAATATAACCTTTTGTAGTTGATGCCCCGAACTGTAGAGCGCCCCTTGTGGTAGCCACGTCAATGGCCTTTCTTATTGCCTGGGGTAGAAGCTCAGGGGTAACTTCCGAATTAAGCGTTCATTCAGGTTCAATAACTTCTTATTGCTCATGGATGGTAGTATTTTTCGACAGAAGTGTGGTTTTGCCTTACAAATGTTCTGGCGGTTACATAATAAAGAGTCTAAATTGATCATGGATTATGAACCGTTAAGTCATCAGGCCTGCTTTGTGCCGATTTTGGGAACTTGCTGTCTGTCTCCGTGATCCGATTATTCGCGAATAACTTGCGCAATTTTCTCCGTAGCGACTAACAATGGCGCAGTCTGTAGGCTCTCCCTCCACTTCCACGCTAATCCAATGGCTGCATGCGCCACAGAGGCCAGAGGTGGGAGCACGCTCAAGTAAAACGCGGCCGCCGTTTCCCCTACAAAAAAAAGACCGTTTATCAGTCTGTGTACTCGAATAGGCTCTACCCAGTTCTGCTTGTGTTAAGAACACCTTTCCTTTCACAGCACACCCATGCGTTTGTTGTAAAAACGCGAGATTCGACCCGGGTCCAATCCCAAACCGAGCCAGTACTAAACAGTGAAGTACTCAGCACCACGTGACTGACTCGGCTTACTCCTTCGGTTCACGTAGCATATTGATTAGTCGATTACTTTTTAAATCTACAAATACTGCAGTCAAAGTGCTTTAAGCAATGCCAGAGCACATAGGATTTTCTAGATCATATGTGTAAGGGGGGTAAAACACAACAGGAAGTGCCATGTGTTTTGAGTTAATTGCATGTTACTTGTAATGCAGTAATGGGATTTCAGTTTAGAGGGCATGTGCTCAGAAGTGTGAATGTATTTTATTTAGTACACAATGCACATGTGAAATTACCAGGTTTACGCAGCGTTGTTCGTATGATACGTACAGCTGTGCCCCATTTAACATCTGCATTATTGTGTGTGAACCAGGATGTTGATCTGAGGTTACCATAGTCACATAGCAGTTTAGACACTTTGCAAGCAGTGTTTAAAATAATATTAATTGTAGCACAGTATGTAAACATTGAATCCAGTACTGTACAACACGGTATTATTGTTATTGAATTGTAAACGATTGCTGATCACAAAAGGAACTGTACCATGTTGTTTTCTGTGTCAAGGATGTGATTCCCGTTTCTGTCAGCAGATGTCTTGGGGGTTTGCTCGTACTAGTTTTATGTCATTCCAACAGTGAATTACATGCGTATAAAAGAGATTTGTATTTGCTATCATACTTTTTAGTATCTTGGACATTAACAAATATAGACGTTGATAGGCTGGACATTAAACGTCACTTACCTGGTTTACGTTATTCACACAAGCAAGGTCTTTTTTTAAACTGTAAGGGTTGATGCGGTATAAAACAGTTACAGTACAGTAACAGTTACAGTTAGCACTGCTAAAGACGTTTAAAACCGCTCGCATTTATAAGTGTTGTATGTAGGTTGAAGAAAAGGAAATGGTAAGAAATAAGACTGAAAACACTAAGACAAATGGCCATTGGTGAACTGGAAGCAAATGTTACTTGTCATGTCTCTTGAGTATAAATGTTTTCAGATCTGATTTTAAGACCAGATCAAAGATTAAAAAAAAGAAAAGAAAACGGTGCTTAGCTTGGGCATTGTTTAGACAGACACCTAGATAGATTTTGGTCTGAATGAGTCAAACCACAAGTAATCTGACTTTTCCCAAGCGGATTCAAACTGCACTCATTTCAATTCTGTTCCACACTGAATTTTGAAACGCGTAACTCTGTCCAGTGGAATTAATTTTACTTTTATATCAATTGACTCTAATTGATGCGAGAGATTTTCAACAACGACGTCATAAATGAACGTCAGGGTGCTGCAGTAGCTCAGCCTCGAGAAGCTAAGAGGTGTCAGGTCTGTTGGTAGTAGGGAGACAGATTTGTTCCTTCAAAATTAAATTAGTTTATACAACTAAAACTGTCTGTAGTGCTCTGGTGTCGCAGCAGTATAGTGTAAATCACTAGCACATTACCACAATGAGCTAAGCTTGAGTCCTGTTGTCCCTGCAATGGGCTGGCTTCCTGTCCAGAGCATGCATAGGCCTGCTGCTTGTTTTCTCCAGGACAACCTCTGTGTCCCTGACCAGAACAAGTGAGGATAGGTCAATGCATGAAAGGTAATGTAGTGGTGTGTGAAAGTATGTGGGGAACCCCCCCCCCCCCCATCATCCTAGATATATCAGATTTTTTACACGAATCCTGAATGTTAAACAAATAAGACAATAATTCTATATTTATTTATTTATTGAGGTAAATTGGCCAATGTTACTTATATAAACCTTTGCGTTCAGTATCTGGTATGAAATCCTGCAAATCCCCACGCGAATGGCTCAGAACCTTCAACAGCATTTCTGTTGGATTACGGTCAAGATTATTACTTGGCTATTCCAAAACATTAACTTTTCTTTAATAATTCTCTGGTCAAACGACCTGTGCGGTTAGACTTATTGTCTTGATACGTGACTGCAGTTTGCGGAAAGATGTCCTGACATTTTCATACAGAATGTGCTGCTATAATTTAGAATTCTTTATTCCGTCAACGATGGCAAATCGCCCTGGCCCAGTTGCAACAAAACAAGCCATGATACTACCACTGCATATGACAGATGGGATAAGGTTCTTACGCTGGAATGTAGCGTTTTCCTTTCTCCAGACATATAACGTTTTATGTAAACCAATAAATTATGTTTGGGTCTCATCAGTTCTCAAAACCTTTTTCCAGTAGCCTTCTGGCTGGTCCATGTGATCTTCAGCAAAGTGCAGACAGGCAACAGTGTTCTTTTTGTAGAACAATGGCTTTCTTCTTACAACCCTGCCATGCACACCATGGTTATTCGGGGTTCCTTTTTTTCTGTAATTTGTCGAACTATTAGTCGAGTGATCTTTGGTCAACCATTTGTGCTGTTTAAATGTAGGTTGGTGAAATCCAAGCACTCTTCATGACTACCCTATTCTGGTCTGATCACAGTCTTTTTCGGGACATCTTCAGCAATCACAGTTGTTTTTCCAAGATGTGCTGTAAAGATAAGACTTTAATAGTAAACACATGGTGATACTCAAACCTGATGGACCAAGCTCCATTCCATTGATGGACCTCAATTTCATCTTCAAGTTAACTGTTAATCTTAGTTTTTTCATACCTTTGCCACTCACAGATATGTAATATTTGGTAATTTTCATAGTTAAATGAACTATCAACTATATACTTGTCCAATGTATTCAATTGTTCTCTCTATTGTCTTTTAAGACTTGTGTTAACACCTGATATTTTAGACTTTTACAAACTATTGCATTATCCTTTGTGGAGTGTATCAGTGCAGCTGTTAAGTTACTGGACTGTTGACTAGAAGGTCAGTTTCAAGACCCAGCACTTCCAAGCTGACACTTTTGACCAACATTTGATTGAATTATACGTTGCAAGATTGTATCAGTTGTACGTTTTTTTTTTTTTTTTGGTTTTTTTTTTGTGTTTTTTTAAAGGACCTCTGCAAAATGAGATAACTATCTTGTTCAATGCATATCCTGTTAGGTATTTACAGGTCAAACCTATGGTGTCGCTGTAGAAACCAGTGTAGGTTCCTCATCATTTGCAGCATCGACACTTGGCATGGAGCGAAGATCACTTTGATCTGCAGTCTAAACATAATCTAATAGTAACTGGACTGTGGTAGCCTAGCGGTGAAGGTAAAATCAAATCCCACCTCTCCCAAGCTGCCACAGTTGGGACCTTGAGCAAATCTCCTAACCCACAATTGCTTGGATTGTAAGACTGTATGAGTTGTAAGTCACTCTGGATAAGGACGTCTGCTAAAAGCTGGAAATGTAAAATTGTTGACTACCTCAGAACTCCAGAGATTCCTGTTTCTGCTTTGCAACCAGCCAATACTCTCACAGAAGGATGTGATGTAAAGTCAAACTTTAATATTAATTAATGGAATTCTTAATTTTTTCGCGCACACATTTTTTCTTCAGTTCGATATCCACTTTGCTGCCTTGATTTCCGTGACGTATTTAATTCCACGGTTGGCAGATACCACAAGGAAGAAGAAAAAATAAAGTCAACAGTAAAAGAGGCCGAATAAAGGCAAGTCTTTAGGCTGAGCAGACCTACTAACAGTTTTGGTTACATTTCCGTGCATGCACACACTGAGAAATTCGATTAAACTGCTAAGATCTAAATCTCTCCTTATCTGATCTCTAGATTAGTGTTGTAGTGATTTGAAAAATCAGATAACTGCAGAATTCCAACTGTGATCAGATTATTAAGACACCTTTAATCGGAAACGGACTGTGGTGGCCTATTGCTTAAGGTACTGGACTTTGGACCTGAAAGTTCAGGGTTCAAATCCTACCTCTGCCACAGTTGGGTCCCTGAGCAAGGCCCTTAACACACAATTGATTGCATGGATTGGTTTGCATTAACCGTACATTCACAGCCGACTCGCGGTACATTTCTGTTTTTCATCGATGTGATCCATGAAGTATTTCGGCAGGATAGTGGAGTAGTTTGCCATCGCTTTCTCCACCCCTCCCCGTTTATCCGGGCTTGGGACCGGCGTGCAGCTGTTTCCTGTTACACGGTGGTAACCTGACACGCATGTCTTTGGACTGTGGGAGGAAACGGGGAGGACATGCAGACGCCACAAACAAAGGCCGCTCCACCCTGAGATTGAACCCAGAACCTTCATGTTGTTAGGCTGCGTGCTGCCCACAATTGATTGTAAGACGGTATAAATTGTAAGTCGCTTTGGATAAGGGCGTCTGCTAAATGACGTGTGCAAATGAGTGAAACAGTGGATTTCCCATTTAATAACTACAATTAAGTGTGTACCTCCATCCATTTTTAAAATAGGATGTTGACCGGACATTACAGAGTTTAATGTAAAACAATACAATTAATGAAAGCACAATATCAGTAAAGTATGTTTGCGTACTGTACAAATATAGTCATTCTTATCTTCGAAAACTTTTGTGTACTTGTGCCTTGTGTCCAACTTGTGCCGGATTTACTTCATTTACTTTCCTTGACATCTGACCACTCAGGAAACACCCTTCCAACTGTCACCCATCTGTTCAACATGTGATTCACACATCTACCCAGTTTTACACTAGTGGTACTTCTGTTCGAAAATTGTTCTGCAGAACTGTTGAACCGTATAAATAGGCTAATAAAAACTTCACGTTTTCTCTGTATCAACTACATTGGCAGTGATTCTCAGTAATCCCTGCTAAATGTCCACAAGATGGCCTGCCAACACACAGGGGCGGTCTTACAAGATTTGATGCCATGTCAGCAGCAGACTGGAAAAACCACCAGGGCAGTGGTGGAAAGTTTGAAACGGCTGAATTAAACAGCTCGTCCACAGTTACCTGCGTGTGTGCATGCTCCGACAAATGTGCTTGATCCAGTTTCCTCATTGACTCAGCTAACAGACTGACTCTGTAGTGAACTTTTGGCGGAGCTGTAGTTAAAGTATGATCATGAGTGTTGTGTGAACATGACTGACATGTGGAAAACATTATTCAC
Organism: Parotocinclus haroldoi; assembly: GCA_034779995.1. NCBI lineage: Eukaryota > Metazoa > Chordata > Actinopteri > Siluriformes > Loricariidae > Parotocinclus > Parotocinclus haroldoi. The sequence continues at coordinate 21,902 of JAUZST010036197.1, read as the reverse complement.
ATATTTGCACACCTTATTTGGAAGATTGGGCTATTTCACTTGAGTGCTGTGGCTCAGTGGTTCTCAAAAATGGTGCTGCTGATCAGCAATGAAAAGTATGCGAAAGAAGTGACAATCTCCAGTGTTGAGCTACAGGTCTCACAGCAGTACATTATAATCTATATCTGGTCTATTTCAAACTGAGAACAGGGGGAACGTTAGGGTTGACTGTCGTTCACATTTATACGGTTTTAACTCCGATTATAGTTTTTGTCGATTCCAAAATGGTGTAATAAGATGTACCAAATGCATACATACAAAAATATTTTTATTTTCTGTGGGGTTCATTAATTTTAGCCTTCCTCTCCTGTTGAGCTTTTTTTCCTTCTCATTTAAACCTGTCATTAAGTCTAAAATGCCTAATGTGGTTTAGTGTATTAAAACAATGACCCCCTACACTTCTCTCAATTAGTACTAGTACTCTACTTCTGAAAAGGCAAACCTGTGGTCCAAAGGAGAAGTAACAGGGGTGTGATGCAAAAATTGGACGATGTCCATCATCAGGTAGGACAATGGATTGCCTGTCTGATTGGATTATAAATCTTTTTTTATGAAAACTTCCTGCATATAGAAGAGGAAACCTTGGGGGACCAAGACAGTTGTAGCACTGTAGACTCTCCCAGCTAATGTAGCATTTGAGTTAGGAGACTGCAGTTGGCTGAACATGGTACACTGCTGAAGCTCAGTATCATTCTGGTGTATTAACCGTTTTACCTTGTTGATGTTACAGTCTCCTTTACAGATCAAATTCCCACCCATTGCATTTAGTTGTTTTTGTTTTCTCTCAAGGTTGAGCCAAACTTTCGATAGTTTTTGAGCGTCCCATTTCTGCTAATGTTGCAGAAGAACATATGAAGACAAAACGGTGTTACAACATGCAGGATTACATAATGGTCCTGGCAGATAAGTGCCTGTTTCCCACTAATCATGGCTGTGAATTTCAAGCATACAGTATGTTAGTAGGAAACAATTAATGGAATCAGAATTGTCTTTTAATGGGTACCTGTTACTTTGGTACCAGTTCAGAATCCCTTTGCATAATGTTCTGTTATAGGAGTGATTTTAAATGCAAGAAGAGCTGTAGGAGAGAATGGTAATTTGGGCGTGGTTTAGAGAAAACTGGCATAAAATTAAATCTGTTTACGCTTGGCCTTCAAGAATAATATTGAGCATTAATTGTAAAAAAACAAACAAACAAAAAAAACCCTCCAGTTTGAGTCTGTGAACCAGTCCTCACTGCTTTGGTTTTCCAGCACAAGTTTTTACTGTCTTGTTTCTGGCTACAGGTGGTTGCCTAAGCGATGGATGGAGAATTAGAGCCAAGGGCAGATGTGGAGGAGGCTGTGGGGAATGAGGAGGAGGAGCCAATGGAAACCACACCCACAACAGATCTGTGCTCAGATGGGCAGCATCAAGGAACTGATGCCATGACAACAGACAAATCCAAGGCTCCAGAGGATAACGATGATGACGTTGTGCTTGTGGATGAACCTCACTTTCAGGGGGACTGCGAAGAAGCTACCCCCTCCAACGACCACACACCTGCCGAGGCCCTCCCTGCTGCCAAAGCCACAGACTGTTCGGAGTCTGCCATTACAGAAACGGCATCCTCCAGCGTTCCTCCTACTCCTCCTCCCTCGGCTACAGCAGCGACAGACACCGCTCCCAAAACCCAGACTGAGCCCATTGTAATAGATGATGAGGAAGATTCATCTCTGGCACTAATTCAGAACAGGGACGAATTAAGCAGCACAGAACCTGACTCAGAAATCAAAATTGCCAGTGTCACCACGTTAGGTGGCTCATCAGAGGTCACTATGGCGACACCGGAGGAAACGTCCGTAGTTCCTTCGGATGAGGATGGCATGAACCTCAAAATCACAAGCGTGACCTCATTAAAGGGGGATGGTGAAGGGGAGGTGGAAGCTGCGGAAAACGGCTTGCAGATCAGCAGCACGTTCAGCCTGAACCCCGAGGCCCAGCAGAGCAGAGGATCGGGCAACAGACCTTCACCTACATTCAACCCAGGGCGCATGAACTCAGCTGCCCAGCCAGTCCAAAATGGGGAGACGGGGACTCACCAGAGATCTGGTAACGCACAAGTATATTGTTTTTTTTTTTCTTTTCTCTGTAGTGCATGTATTTGAACAAGGGTGTGTCTGACTTTGGTGAAATGTTTTATCCCTTCTTTGTAATAATGCCAAACTAAATCTACAGAAAAGCTTAGGTTTATGACAGGAGGAGAAAATGAGACTGAAGGTTTTGACCTAAAAATGGTTATAGCAGGGTAACTCGGAGAGAGGAATTAAATGCAGAAAACAAACCATGCGCAGTTACAAAGGCTTGAATTTAGTGAAAAAATAAACAAGTTGTGAAAACCACTTCAGAGTGCAGGATAAAATCCAATCAGTTACTATGTACAGAAGACAATATACCTGGATTTCAACCTGCTCTCTTACTTAACTGAACTCTCAGCATAAAAACAATTAAAATTAAGACTAGTCCTTATGGTTTACATTAGACGTACACTGCTCACAAAAATATGATATTAATTTGAGGAGATTTCATTTTAAGATATCCCCAGTTTTGTGAGCATGATATTAATAGGCCATGTTTTAAAATGTGATATGTGATAGAAGAGCGCATGAGGGCATAGGACTAGGGCTTAACTCTGTACACAAAAAGGAGTGTCAGTAGTACAAAGCACTGGAAGTTAGGTGTTTATTTTTGATATGTAAAATAAAAAAAATAACATTATTGGTGCTTGCGCACTAAACTGTATTAAGGACTAATTTGGGAGGAACTCTGTGCAGTAGGAGCACTGGTATTAGCTGTGGAAATGAATAAACAAAAAGTTGTTATAACGCATCATATGATTGCTACACTAAACTCCCAGTAATGTGGGAATTTACCTGATTAGTAAAACAAACTGGGGAGTTAATTCTGTTGTTAAATAAGGGTATTTATTTTCCACATTTTATCCGTCCATGACCGGGACAACAGCAGTCTTTGCTACAGCACTTGGGACATGATCCCACAACTTGCCTCCCCTTCGTCATGCTGTCCTGCTGATGCCTTCTTTTGTTATACAGGACTAGCTGGACTGGGTCTGAACGGGAGGTCAGAAGTGGGAATCATTCCCACTACCCAGCTCTGCAATACCCTGGTGCCCTTTGTATAGGCTCTGGAACCCTAACGACCCTGTCCCACATAGGCAGGATTATAAAATGTAGAAAAGTATTTGTTTATCAAGTGGAGAATGTCACCTTTTCCACTGAAATACATTTAAGAGTCAGTAAATTTTTTCACAGATTCCTGGATCTCCCAGTCTGCGTCTTTTCCTCGCAATCAGAAGCAGCCAGGGGCAGACTCTCTCTCACCAACAGCGTCTCTTCCTAAAGCACCAGGGCAGTCTTCCTCAGGCTCCCATCAGCCTCCGCGCACCATGAAGGTCACCTGCGCCAACTGCAAGAAGCCTTTAAAGAAAGGTCAGACTGCCTATCAGCGCAAAGGCTCCTCTCATCTGTTTTGCTCCACCACCTGCCTGTCTGCCTTCTCCCACAAGCCTGCACCCAAGAAAAACTGCACTATGTGCAAGAAGTAAGGATTGAATAAAATGTTAGCGTATTTCGTTTTTGGTATACATTGCTAATGATCTTTTCCTGTAATCCAGGGACATTACTAGTATGAAAGGAACAATTGTGGCTCAGGTGGACTCGAGCGAATCGTTTCAGGAGTTCTGCAGCACCGGTTGTCTTGCTGCTTATGAAAATAAACAGAGTTCTCCGAAAAACGCACTTAAAACCAAGTGTACTGTCTGTGGAAAGCTTACTGAGGTCAGCTGGCTACAACAACTTTTTGTCTTTCAGTGAATTGATGTGTTTTAGTTGAATGGTGTTTTAAAATCTCTTTTAGCTTATCTCAGTTCTTCTAAGTATTTCTAATGTGATGCGAGTTTACATGATGCACGTTTTAGATTCGGCATGAGGTCAGCTTCAAGAACATCACCCATAAGCTCTGCAGTGATGCCTGCTTTAACCGTTACCGTATGGCTAACGGCCTCGTCATGAACTGTTGTGAGCAATGTGGGAACTACCTGCCCAGCCGGGCCACAGCAAACCATTTCTTGCTTATTGATGGCCAGCAGAAGCGGTTCTGTTGTCAGAACTGTGTCAGGGAGTACAAGCTGGTAAGCAAGTCAAACATCTGCTGAATAGTTTAATTAAATGAGTTTGTCATAAACTGCTGCTTCAATTAATTAACCAAAGCAGACACTCGGCAACAAATGTATTATTTTCAAAAAGAGATATCCAGTTGGTGGAAGTCTACAGACTTAATTTCCTTATTGATGCCAGAAGTCAGATGAAACTGACCAAACTGGTTTAAGCTAATAGAAAGGTAATAATAACTCACCTGTTGCAACCGAGGTAGGACATCTCTGATTGCACACGTTAAACACTGAAGCAGATGGGCTACAGCAAAAAAAAAGCCCACACTGACTAAAATCTCTCAGGAATGTTTCCAGCACCTTGTTGATTCTATGCCATGAAAAATTAAGCTTGGTTCCAGCAAGGTGTGCCTAATAAAGTTGCCTTGCCCAGACCTAGCCAGGTGCTAGACAGACACGGTTGTCTGTGTCTGAGAGAGAAAAACTTGGATGGTCATCATCTCCCAGTCCTTGCATCAGTGACCCCATCAGCCAGTCGAGACGCCATAGATGGTGAATGGACACAGCAAGCTTGCTTTGTTCCTGTGTGTGGATTCACGCTTTTCATAGAAGTCCATTATGAAGAGATTTGGGTGGTGGAATTAAGCAAGGCCTTTAACCCACTTGCTCATATTGAACCTTGTAAGACTGATTGGTGATGTGGATGGATGATGAGGTCTGCTAAAATGACTAAATGTAATTTATTTCTAATCAGATTAAACTGTGCTGTCGCACTGGTTAAGGTACTGAACTATTGACCCAAAAGTTGAAGGTCCCTTACCCTCAACAACTTGCCGTATTGATACCTTCTATCAGTTACAGGCTACTCTGGATGTCACCACACAGCTCACAAAACTATCATATATCTTATGATTGTGTTGCTGCTTATTTAACGTCCATACTATAATGCTTTTCTAACAGTCAATCAGTCTTTTCTGTTCTACTGAATAGTTTTTGCTTTAAAGTAGTGCATTCATTTGAAAGGCTAAATAGTTTTTTTTTGCCTTTTTGCAACAGGCTCATGGGAAGATGGTACAGTGTAGTGGATGTAAGGTGATGTGCAGGTCATTTGAGGTTACCCATGGCATTGGACCCAGTGGAATCATGGAGCCTTACTGTTCTACAGCATGTATAACTAAAAACAAAATTTCAGCTGTTGCTCAGAGTAAGTGTCACATGCTTTTGCCAGCAAAATGCCTTTTATAACGATTAGCATAACGCACATTTGTGATATACACTGCTCACAAAAATTAAGGGATATTTCATTATGGAATGTTTAAGTCTGAAATATTGCCTAATCTTTGCGAGCAGTGTAATACTTGAACATGAAGTGGTCAGGTACAGATATGGAGGCGTTCACAATGTGAAAAGTGTCATGTCTGCTTTACACTATTGGGAATAGTCTGCATGCAAGAAAATATCTCAACAAATACCTCTGTATTGTAAATCACTTTTATTGACTTGCAGATTGTTTACATATTATTTGCTGAAACTGAATATATAGAACTGAATATATAGCATTATAGTATATGACAGCATAGCGCAATACAGGGGCATGGTGTCTCGCTGTCTTGGAGCGCCTCGCAGGTCTCTGTAGCAAATCAATTTGTCAAACGTGACACTGCAAGATGGCACAGGTTCCAGAGTGTTGTGCGTGTTACAGACGTTTAGGTTTACATCCAAACATGGCAGCCAGCATATAAGCTGATTTAAACTGTCTGTTGTTTTAGCTGGACACTTCCAAGCGACTTTTAGACTTCCGAAAAGAATAGCCGTGCTGGATAAGATGGCAGGGGTGTGTCTACTGCATTCACCTATCAGACCCTCTTATCTGAAATGCATGCTATTACTGTTCTTCACAGAGATGTGTTTTATTCTTATAGATTATTGTAAATAAGGAGGTGCTGCAGGAAAACTCAGTATTGCAGGGTTGTTGTTCAACATTGATTATACAGTAGTGTGATAAACTCGTTTGTGCCACACACGTTTTCTAAAACATGAACACGCATTTAAATGCCTTTACAAATCAGCTAAAATGTTTGGATCCCATTTAACTTGATTCTGTACCATGCTTTTTTTTTTGTAGGTGCTGAGCCCACCTGTCATTTCTGTAAGAGAAATTCATTACCTCAGTATCAGGCAACCCTGCCTGAAGGGAATGTCCTTAATTTCTGTAGTTCCCAGTGTGTCACAAAGTTTCAGGTATGTGCTTTATAAGCTGTATCTAGTGGGGTTGTAACAAAATGATACATGGTGTCGGTTTCGTACATGGCACACTTTGGATACGGTGTTCAGCAAGAAAAAAGCATCTCATGTGCACTAATAAGTAACTGGTGGCACATGGGAACAAGTGAATTAGCTCGGTTGCTTCACAGCTCTAGAGATTGCCTTCCCTGACCTAGGACTCCACCTGTGTGGAGTTTGCATGTATCCCACATTTCAAAGACATGCAGTAGGGTAATTAGTGTTTCTGACATAGCTGTGAATATCAATGTGTCTGAATAGTATTGACGTAACCTCGCTCCTGTTACGAACAGTCATTAATGCTGGTACAACGTTGAATTAAGAAAACAAACAAACATTTACTAAGTAGTAACCTGAGGATTAAACAGCACACGTGCACATGAATGCATCAGACACTGTTGCAGAAGCCCCAACACACACAGGCAAGTCTCCTGCTCCACCGTACTAAGCTGAAATTGCTATGAATAAAGGGTTTTGCAGATGACAGAACGAGGTTGGGATTTTTCCACTGTTCGGTAATATTCATTTTGTGATACGTTTTGAAAGTGAGTTAATAAACGTAAAGAAAGGAACAGAATAACATGTATACCCAAGTACAAGGGCTCTCTTGCTTTTGCATTTTTACCCAATTTAATTTTAAATGCTTTCCTTTGTCTCAGAATGCCACTATACAGACATCAGCCAATGGTCAACTTCCTGACCCAGCTTCCAGCAACATCCAACTGAAATGCAACTACTGCCGTGGCGCCTTTAACCTGAAGCCAGAAATTCTGGAGTGGGAGGTGAGACGTTTTTTTCCTTCATGACACGTTTTACTAATTTGTTAATTGTATGAGTTAGACTGCACATGGGGGCACATGATATAACCTTCTTAATCCATTTCAGGATAAAATGTACCAGTTCTGCAGTAAAACGTGCTGTGAGGACTATAAGAAGCTTCACTGTATTGTAACTGTTTGCGAGTATTGCCAAGAAGAAAAGACTCTCCATGAGACAGTCCAGTTCTCAGGGGTCAAAAGACCCTTCTGCAGTGAAGGTACCTTTATCTGTTTCTATGTTTGGTATCCTGTATGCTGGCTGGTGATTAGAACCTTTGTTTAAAGAGTAGATGTCCATCGATAGGCATGATCTTGTATTGAAATTCAGACAAACGACTATCGTTGTGTAGAATTGTCATGATACCATAATCCAGATTTAGCTGGGTTAAGTCTTACAGTTAAGCATGTATTTCTTATGATTGCCATATACACTGTCCATTCACCTTATGACCACCTCCTTGTAACTACATTGTCCCATTGTCCATTTTATCGGTTCCACGTATCATAATAGAAGCACTTACTTACTTACTCACTTACTTACTCACATACTTGCATCTGTTTACTCTGTTCTCTAATGGTCAGGACCACCACAGGACAAGAAACGGTTCAGGTACTATTTGAGTGGTAGAACGATGCACTCATATCAGTGCAACACAGACTACCTAACATTAACATTACCACCACGACAGTGTCACTACAGTCCTGAGAATGACCCACTGCCCAAATAGTACCTGACCTGTGGGGGTCCTGGCTGTTGGGAGACCAGAGTCAAGAGAACAAACAAAATATGTGGAGGAGCTGATAAACTACAGACTGTAATTGGAGAACTAGAAAGTGCATCTGTGTGGTAAATGTAACCGGGTGAAAAAACAAGGAGGTGAATCTAATATAGTGGCTGGTGAATGTGGTGTATATGTAATTGTAATCTCTCTCTGTAGAATAAAGTAATAAACAACTTTAACTGCAGGGCTTTTTAAAAATTATATTGTGTAATTACATGGTCATTTACATTTACAAGTATTTAGATATTTTTGACTGCTAAATATGAACAAAAAAATGTATTTTAGTTGTACAAATGAGGGGAAATTCGAGCAGCATGTCCACAAAAGACATGGTGTCGTCAGCAGAATTTAGTATAATATCTTGTATATCTAGTAATGTCTTGTAATTAGAACTTTCCCCATATACCCTGATCTGCATTTTTTGCTAGTTTTTTTTTGCTTTGAAGCAGTGTTCTAGTCGGGTTGAAGAAAGACAGTAGTAAAAGCTGTTTCTAAAACTGAATCAGAGTGCATGAAGACAACTAAACAGAAAGTAATTTGGTGATCAGCATGTTCTTTCTTACCCAGTATTTTTTCAAATGCCTCTATGTCGTTAGGCCTGTTCCTACATTATGCTCCTCTGTTCCTGCTTTGTTTTAACAGTCCAAGCCTGGGGAGAAGTGCTGGCTTGTCTATGCGATCATTCCCGCTATAGGTCATAGATTATTAGAAATTCGAATGGGAAATTTCTGCATTTCAGTGCACACCTTTCTCAATTTACAATGGTTTATCGATCGTCTTGATCAATAATTTGACACCTCTGTAAAACAAAAATATAGACTAACCATAGTTTAGGACAATTGTGGGAAAGCAAATGTTAAATAGAACTGAATAGCTGTGCTTATAAAAATGATTGCAGTGTTCAATGAGGTTGACTGTCCTATTCTATGACATTTGGTTAGAGATACAAGCTGAGTTTGTGCAGTATGAGCAAACCTTGCAGTTCTTATAACCATAATGACGCGTTTAGATTTTAAATCATGAAAATAATCCCTTCCTACCATTTTTATGCAGGTTGCAAACTATTGTACAAGCGGGACTTCATACAGCACCTGGGTCTCAAGTGTGTCACTTGCAACCACTGCTCTCAGATGTGCAAGAAATCTGTTACCAAGCAAATAGATACTGTCACCAGAGACTTCTGCAGTGAAACTTGTGCAAAGAAGTTTCACGACTGGTATTACAAGGTCTGAGGTTCCTTTAATGTCGCAAGCAATAATATATATATAGATATGTTTGTTGCTAGTGTCCTGTGATTATAACTTAATTGCTGTTCACATTCTGAACCATTATGTTGACTCTCTTTATGTTATGAGGACACATTTGTATGTGATAATGGCTTTCGGGATTTGTGTGCCATGTCACTTTTGTTTTTTTGGAATCTGATCTTGACAGTTCATCAGTATTATGTTTTGTCCCTATTGGTAATTGTTTTGTATAAGCTTTGTGTTTCTGGTTTGTCCACTAGGCGGCGCGCTGTGACTGCTGTAAAGTGCAAGGGAAACTGACCGAGTCAGTGCAGTGGCGTGCTGAGATGAAGCATTTCTGTGACCAGGAGTGTCTCCTCCGCTTCTACTGCCAACAAAATGAACCCAATATGGCCACGCAGAAAGGGCCTGAAAACACAGTTTTAGGTAATGGTCTTGATGTACTTAATGGTTCATGTATCTGTTTTATAACTGGATGCAATTTTTTAATTTAATTTTGTCCCATAATAGGACTTGGAGGACAAACTCAGGCATCCAAACCAGTAGTAAGTGTTAAATAAAGACGAACCGCTTTTCATTGTGTGTATTATGAAATGTAAATGGGGAAACGAGCGATATAGAAATCTGTCTGGGTTTGAATAAGTGTATGAAGTGATCACTCATGGTCTTTGTCCCCCTGCAGCTGACTAATCAGGGACCTGTGTCATATGCTGGAGGAGGGATACTTAAGGATGTGAAGAATAAAGCTGTACTTTGCAAACCCCTCACTATGACAAAGGCCACTTACTGCAAACCTCATATGCAGAGTAAACCACTTCAGACAGGTGTGTGTGTTTGAGTGTGTGTGTGCGTGCGCGCGCGCGTGCGTGCGTGAAGCTAAGCATCTGAATACGCTTTGAATTCGGACACAGATCAACATCTTTTATTCTATTTTTCTCTGCAGATGAAGATGGCTTAGAAAGCTTGGTAAAAGAGCTTGTTCCGATCCCAATCCCTGTCCCCGTTTATGTCCCAGTACCTATGAATCTTTATGCTCAGGCCACACCTACACCTATTGCAGTACCTGTACCGGTAAGAACATCTCTTTAAGATATTCTAGTGCAGTGCTGATGTGAATACACCCTAAAAGTTTGAAGAAACATGTTCTTCTTTTGTTCTGCTGTGTTCAGGTACCTGTACCAGTGTTCCTGCCCACAACTTTGCAGAGTGCCGAGCAAATTGTTAAGACCTTAGATGAGCTTAAAGCCAAAGTTCCCACTGATCCTCTGGAGGCTGATCTAATAACTATGGCTGAAATGATTGCAGAGGATGAGAAGAAACCTGACTGCTCAGGTACAAAGCTTTTATTGGAACTGATCAATTGTGTGGAATGTTTGTCTTTTATCCCCCAGCTGCAGTCACATCTCACTATCAGAATGTACTTTCTTTCAGAAGAGGACTTTGATAGGGACTATTTCTAATGGGAAATGTCATGGATTAGTCATGTACATTAAAACCGGAACCTACATTCGGCGATATCGGAGTAGGGGCGGGGGGAAATCCTGACACTTAATGTTAATGCTGAATGTGCTGACATGATATACCTAGGTGGTTTAACAACCACATTAGTGATAGCCCAGCGTGTGTGGGTCTTCAGGCATTTGAAAGATATTACGAATTTTGTGACATTTTTACCTGGATAGGAATATGATCTCCAACAAAATGATCAAAGATGAGCCTTAACTGCTTGATTACTTCTAATCGTAGATTCTCCTCACTACTTAATTTACAAATATTCAACTTTTTCACAAAAAGCAGTGTCATTTAACAACAACCGACGTTGTTGTTGGGTTTTTTTTCCCCCACCTGACTAGTGATGTGTGGTTTAGTCAGACTTCAGAGTTGCATGATTGTTTTTGTTTTGTTGTTATTGGTTTAGTGTTGTTAATATGTTTGTACACCCAGCTACAGGAGATAAGTGGGTAGTGGCAGTGGGGTTACACAGGGTGCATCCAGCGCCGGTCACAATTCTGTGCGTCTAATGAGAGTGGCACTAGCGGTTAGCAGAGGGGTTGCTCCAGAGATCCCCAGTCTGATGTTCTCCCCATGTCGTCGTGGGTTTACTCTGGGTCCTCTAATTTTTATCTCACATTCCAAATGCATGCATTTATTGGTGGCTCAAAATTCCCCACAGTGGATCACTATAACATTGCATGAATAGCCACTGATGCTTTATGAAATTATACAGCTCACAAAAATTAGGGGATATTTCAAAATGAACTATTCCATAATGAAATATCCCCTAATTTTAGTGAGCAGTATATATAAGCAACCAAATATCATAAGCAGATCAGATCAATCTGCTGTGGCAACTCTAATGGGAGCAGCCAAGAGAGAAACAATATTATATTTGAGGATAACAGTTCTAAACCGTTTGAGAATTCTTCCGTTTTTCTTTTGTTAAATAGTGCTTTGAGTGGGCAGTTGGTTTTATTTTTTTGAGCAGTGTTTTTATTCGTAGAGGAAATTAATTTGGTCACACTGTGGTTTGTGTAGCGGGTTATGGTTTTGAAATGCCAGGTTTTAAAATAACAATAGGCTTAAAATAAGTAGGTTTGTAAAATGGTTTCCAAAGTAATATTATAGTGAGAGCTGATATTTGTGTGCACGACACTGTAAGATCGAAAATAATGTAGCAAAGTATTGCTAGTGATGTTTAAAAAAATAATCAGCTGATTATTTACAAGACACATGAGCTTGTCTTAAACAGACATAACACCAATCCAAAAAGGAATGCTTAAAGATAATTAACATGTTACGGAAATGTTTAACTTGTTTTTGCAGATATCAAATGTGAAACAAAGATAATCGAGGTGAAAAAGGAGCCAGTAAAGAGTGAGAGTGGTGACAGCAATTCAGAAGCAGAGGAAGAAGACAAATATGAGCCAGACTTGGACTTGGAGAATGATCTTCCACTAGGTACTAGAGGCTACTATTCATACATGGCACTCGATTTAGTAACATACTGTTTAGTCCTGTTCGATCTAACCACGGTGCACTTGTTATAATGCATGCAACAAAAACAGCATCTAAACAGCCTACGCTGGTCCCTCCTCACACATTCAGAAAGCACTTGTGTATATTTATTGCTCACAAAAATTGAGATATTCCAAAATATCTTTAAAAAAAAAAAGAGGATCCCATAACCGTGACCCTTGCACCCTACTGAACAGTCCATGTGTGGCGCTATCGTCCAGTTTGAAATGCTTCTGTTCACCCACATAAATATCACTTGCTACTCAATCATGATAGTTGAGTTTGCGTCTCATTTTCGTAATCAAACACCTTTCTTTACGTTTTATTTGCTTTTCTGATTATCTTGTTTAATAAAATAAAATCATGATAAAATAAAAAAATAACATTCATCTTCATACTCCTTGGTTTTATGGCGATATTCAGCATTTTCACAAGGCAGTTATTACAAATCCGGCCAGCAGATGTCGCTCATTCTTTTTCCGGTTTTGCAAAAAACCGAATCATTGGTTCAGTGTAGTAACGCTTCATTAAGGCTTTGTTTCACTAATGGCTTGGTGAGTAAAAGTGCAAATTACATAGGCAAGCACTAAACAGCTACTGTAGAGAGAAGGTTTGTTGTGAATCTTTTCGGAATATTTTCTATTTTTCGCTCAGAAACCTTAGCAAGTCCCTAGCAATTTTTATTCATCAGGAACTAATGCAATTACAAGGTTATACAGGAGTTTGTTAGGTTACTTCATTACAGGAAAAAGTACAGGTGTACACCATTTTAATGTCAACTTTACATTCTGTGAAAGAGGACATTGACTGAAATGGACAATGGTTGGACTTTTTCGTAGTCACATAGCCTTTTCAGGCTTCTGTAATGTAAATATGAAGGATGTTTTCACAAGCAAACGACCCGCATCCACAATACACCCGAAGCCTTTTACTTCAGTTGTAAAATTACAGTAATTTACAGTTATAACCCTGTAACACTTAACGGACGGTGGTATAGTATATAAGTTTCCCTGCATGTGATTCTGATGTGGCCAGAAAGTCACTGTTTAAGTTCTCTTCCGTTTGTATCCTTTCAGCCTCGGAGCCTGTTCCTGCCATGGATGAGTTAGACGCAGAGCTAGGGTTCACACTACCACCCGTCCTTTCTGAGGAGAAGGAAGATTCATCCGGTCCCAGACTCAGACGGAGGGTACTGAACAGCCATGAACTTTTTAGACAACAGATGTCCAATGATTATAAAATTCCATGCTGTTCACATGCTGATGTGCAGTGATTGTTTAAGGTTTTATTATGAGGACAGTGCATTATTATTATTTACGTTAGCACTCATGCTGCATAGCTATCTGTCTATCTATATATATATAACAGCACTTATCTATTTTCATCTTAGGGTATTAAGCGGCGGGCTGCAGATGGAGAATCCTCAATAGAGCCATCATCAGTAGAGCTGTCTGCAGCAGATGGTTCTTTCCCCCTGAGCTCCAGGTATGGCCTCAGTGCCTGGAGGAGGTGGACCTCATCAGCCACACAGCTCACTGACACGAAAGAGGAAGATGCGCTCAAACAAGGTGAGAAAACCACAACCGGTAATCATCAATGTCTTTGTGAAGTCTAAAGAACTTCATAAGTTTAGAAGCATATGTTTGTCCACGTGTCCAATGATTAGAACCAAACTGCTGTTCACATCCTGAAATAAGATGTTGATCACTTGAAGTTATGAGGACACAAGCAGTTCCGTACTCGACATCAAATGCTCAATGGCAGTAGTGCAGTTTTTAAAACTTTTTTTGTGTGTTGAAAGGACATGACTAATAAGCGCATGACCAGTAAGACAGTTAACTACACACACAAGCACGCACGCTAGCGCGCACACACACACACACACACACACACACACACACACACACGACAGACTACTTCCACTGAACTCCCATCTCTACTTGTGGATCTTCAACACTTGACTTGTCTGGATTTCTAAGAGCAAAGTTCTTATTCACTTTATTAAGTGGATAAAAAAGTAGAAATGCATCTTATACTTGCAGAGTTTTACAAGACAATGAACTGCTGTTTCCTCCGGGTATTGTAAGTGATGCCACTGAATTACTTTCGCTCTATTTTTAGGCTGTGAATGGCTAGAGCCAAGTGAAACTGAACACATATTTTGTACACTTGCTTTTCTACCACTTACATTTACTCTAAAGTAAACAAATGTGGTCAATGTATGCATGTTTCTTATTTTAATGAATTCAGTAATGTCTAAAATGAGGAATGGAGAAATATTCCCTGCAAAAAAATCAGCTGACATTTCACACCTAACAGTCAAACTAATCACTACTAACGATCCATATAACAATAAACCGCAATGGTAAGGCTGGGAATTCAGACACGTGCATAACGATACACAGTTACACAGATGCAGAACAAAAACTATAGAGTTAAGCAAATAATGATATGATAAACATGAATTATTTACTGAGTGGTTATGATTCAGGGCACAGAACGTTTCAGTTAATTAAATGCCCCAATTTTAATTAAGTAACTTTAGCTGTATATTGTCTGTCACATTGTACATTTATTCTCCTCCTTAACTTGTACATTGAAATCTCTCCTCTAAAAGAACTATAATGTGCTATGATTTTGATACAAAACACTAAAGAAACGTCCACCAATCGTTTGTTAAGGTTGTTAACACTATAATATGCAAACTTAGCTGGCTACAACTAATTGGTAGAAAGCTCTTAAGGAGAACTTTTTTTCTCTGATTTGAATCAAATCTAAGCTTAGAAATCTATACAGCCATATCGTATGCAGTTTGACCATAATATCGATTCCAGATGATTTTTCTTTACACCAATTTATTGGGATTTAACGGAAAAAATCATATATTTTTTTCCCCGTCAATTCTACAATCTCTAATGAAAGTTGTAGTTTCTAGAAATGACCTTCGATTCAGTAAAGCTATGTAGAGAACATACTGAGATACTTGGCGTTTGTGTCTCTGTCCAGTGACGCCAGCTTGGATGAAAGGTAATCTCCTTTCTCTCAGCTCAGTAGAGCTGGATCAGGCTCTAGCTCAGTTTGTCCGGGAGGTTCGCCGGCCCAACGGTGAGCGCTATGCTCCAGACAGCATTCTGTACCTTTGCCTCAGCATACAGAAGGTAAGTCTTTTTTTTATTGTTTTTGGATTTTATTATTCTGTTATACCAAGTGCTGTTTTACCTTTCCTTCTTTAAATACAGTTAGCTGTGCTACACAGAAATAGCAAAACAATCGTTAGTCTGTCTGTTCATATTTGTTGCTTGTAATGGTTGCTCTGGTTAAAATCTATACAATGGTGGCATGGTAGGCAAATAATCTAGTATTTGGAAAGCAGACATTGGGCAGCTTCAAATTGGACACAGTACAATACCTTGGGCGGCACATTCTCTCAACATATGGCTACAGAGAATTGGCTTCTTGTCTAATTGAGGAGCATTTCCACTATAGTGCAGATGGTAAGGAGAGATATGCTTTTCATGTTGCATCACAATGAATGGCGTAAATGATTCAATTCAGATACATGACGTTGAATGTCTTGTTAGGCAGTATATTCATACATTATGGATTGGTTTGGGAGCTTTGGAATTATTGCTGAAAAATGTCTTTTTTAATTGTTCCTTCTAGGCTTGAGTTGATGATAAGATATTAACAAAAAATTGCATTAATATACTACCAATATTTTCTTAACTGTGCTGTCTTTCTGTACATTTAGCTTTGTGCTTTCTCTACTTCTGCTGCATTTCTGCTCTCATTCTTTTCTAATTAACTATACACAGTGCAAACATCTAATTACTTACACGTGGTACAAACTATGTAGGTATGTCGGTGATGGCCGATATACCTAGAGATTTAGATTTACCTTTAGACTACCTTTAGATTTGATATACAGTTGTTTTAGCTATGGTATAATTGTGTCTTTATGGAATACAGCAATAAAATACAGGACACTTAGCAACCAGATCAAGTTAAATCTGATACAGTCCAAGCAAATGGGTTAAAAAGTGGCAGCTTAAAAGTGGCAGCTTGACAGGGGTAGAATTTGAACCCTGGACCTTCTGCTCCATAGTCCAGTACTTTAACTGCTAGGCCTCTACAGCATGTTTCTTTAAGGGTAGCAGCTTACAAACCACTTTTTTGGAAGGGGAACCTTAAGTCCATTAAGACATGTATGATTGGGATTTAGAGTATTTATGTAGTGTCTAATCCATGTTATATATGGTCATTATACCGTTGCTAAAGCAATAACTCTAATGGTGACTTAAGGCTTTTGAACATTACCATAGCTATCTTTTATCAAATAAGTTTGGTATTAGCAGATGGTTATTAAATGGAAAAAAATGTATTCTGAGTTTTAAAACTTTAATGGTCACAGGGCTCTTCCTAACTGAAGTTGGATCAAGATATCATCAGTTATCGAGAGAATGCTTCAGATAATAATAGTTTGTCTATTATTATTATTACTATTATTATTGTATGTTATGCGCTCAAGGCACCTTTATACATACTGGCTAACAGTAATGATTGTTAATGACTCACATTTCTATTTAATTTATTTACTTATAGCATTTGCAGAAAAAAGGACGAATTGATGACTTCTTTAACGATTCCAGCTACCAGGGCTTTGGAGAAGAACTCAACAAGGTTCTGAAAGACTGGCAGCCCAGTGTTCTTCCTGATGGTATAATCACTTGAAATTAATAACCTTGGGTATCATATGGGGTTTTTTTGTGGGTTTTTTTTTTCCATCAGTGTCCAATGATTATAACTTAATGCTGTTCACATTCTGAGCAAACCATGGAGACCCACTACAACTATGAGGACATAATGTTTTGAAAATGATTTTTTTGATTGGAAGAAAACTACTAGTAGGTTATTGAAGTAGTACTGTTTTCTTTAGGTTCTCTATGGGGTCGTGTGGAGGAGCTGTGTCTGTGGAGCAGCAGACAGCTGGGAGAGCACTCCCCTTCAGTTCTCCTGCGCTCTCTCGTCTATCTCAACACAAAATACTTTGGCCTGCGCACTGTCGAACAGCACTTGCGCCTTTCTTTTGCTAACGTCTATGGCCCCAGCACTTGCAAACCACACAATCACGAGACCTCCATCTGTATCCGCATCCCTTCCATCTCACAAGATCAGCATGGTAGGAGTTACAGAAAAATGTGTCAGATTTGGTCATCTGCAATTACATTCCCTAAATAGAATCTCATTATTATGAGTTTGATGTGTTGATGTATGATTTTATACTTTATGTAGTTTTGTAGACTTTTATAAGAAAGTATTTAAACTTGAAAACAAATGGTAGTAGGGGGCTGACCAAAGTTCTCTAAAATGGTATAACTAATTGTATATAATGATAGCAATTTCTGTCACAATTTTATGTAGTATAGTAATATTTGGTTAAATTGAATTTAGTATAGTAATACAGTCGATTCCGTTTAATCGGACCACATCGGGACGCGATTGTTTTGGTCCCAATAACCGGCTGGTCCGTTTATACGAACATGCCCTATGTTACAAGACGTGCTTTAATTTACGTACCATATTAAATGTTTATTAAACCTTTACTGTGTGATTTACACGTATAGCGAACGTACAAACAAGAACTACTGTTGCTTACCAACTTTGTTCATTGAATAAATTTGCAACCAACAATCTAAAACCGCCAATCTGAAATGGCAGCTCCTTTATAACCATGTACCTTGTTGCAGTGTTACCTACATAAGGTGGGCGAAGTTAAAAATTACAACATGAATAAATATAGTAATATGCTGTTAAAGGTAGTGACATTTTTGCTAAATTTATACCTAACCATAACTGTACCCGTCACTGTTGATAATGCAGCAGTTATTGATATAGCAATTAGACTACAATTCATGACTCACAGTTGAAAAGTATGCTTTATATCTTTTAAACATTAAACATTTTCACTGTATTGGAGTCATAACTTTAACAGTATGAATGAGAATTGATTAGCAGAATTGGAGTCAATTCAACTCAAATCCACACACTTGATCCACTAATCTAATCCAAATAGAACTCTATAGGCATTTGCTTATTCTCTCTGTTGCTTGCCATCTTCTCAGTGTAAAAACAACCTCTCATCCATGTGAACAGAACCAACGGTGAACAAGAGGAGACGTAAAGAGGAAAGCGAGCCAAGCTTTCAGCTTAACGATGATTCGGGAGCCTCCCCACAGTGTCCTGTAGAGAAGCGCGAGTGCCGTTTGTATGAGCTCTACCTGTCCAAGTGGTAAGTCAGCTGAATTCGGCTACAACTCTAAAACATGCTGCATGATGTGGTAGCCTAGCGGTTAGGAAACTGCTCTCTGGACCTGAAGGTTCAAATCCCATCTCTGCCAAAAAGCTGCTACATTTGGGTCCTTAAGCAAGACCCTTACCCACCATTGCTTGAATTTTAACTGTAAAACTGTATGAGTTGTAAGTCACTCTGGGGAAAAAATGCATGCATTGTGCCACAATTCAAATTAATATATCGCAGACGCCACGGTGCCAATTCAGGCGGCTGAGAATATAACTTTTAAGTACTTTGAGTACCCATTTGTTCTTCTGAACGGGCTTTCAGCAAGATTTAGCAAACACCCTTATCCAGACCGACTTACTACTGATACAGTCTTGCAAGCTAGGTTAAAAGCCTTTCTTATGGACCCAACCGTAGCAGCTTGGCAGAGGTGGGATTCGAACCCATGACCATTCAGTCCGGAGTCGAGTACCTTAACCACTAGGCTACCACAGTCCCGATTTAGGACTGATTCCACTTCTGTAGTTCTGGCCCTTTTACCATTTCAGTGCATTATCAATGTGTCAAGGTTATCATCACGTTCTGCCCTATTTCTCAATCATAATTGGGAAACCAGTTGAATTGATTTGCTGGACGAAAGCTATTTTCCTTTTTGAGAGTCGCTGGTGTATTTATTATAACCCATTCTCCTGTCACTGTTCATCTGTGGAGAATCCAGAGCTCCATGTATCGTGTATATGGGACTAATCATTTTTTTTCCCTTGTTCTGTCCAGCCCAGAGTCTGTGAGGCAGAGGACGGATTTCTTCTACATGAAGCCAGATGTCTCCTCCACATCAGATAGTCCACTGTGGTTTAGCTCAACTCCTTTAGAAAAGTGCGAGCTAGAAAACCTTCTAACTCAAGTCCTTCTGGTGAGAGATATCTACAGAGAGAGGTGCCATGATGTGGATGAAATATAGGAATAGTGGGAAAGGACACGTGACACCACCACAGCACCCTCTGCATTACATCGTTTCACTGTCCCTTTAAACACACCGATCCCATTACAGCTGTAAGCAAAGCCAATACTGTATCAGGACTTTGAGGGGTTTACGTAATACTGATTTCTACATCAGTGGTTCCAAAAGACTTGGGCCGATGACCGGTGCTTTATGTGAAGAGCAACCCATAGACTGCTGCTTTTCTTTTCTTTTTTTTCCCCCTTTGTTTTTTTTTTTTGTTTTTTTGGGAGGGGGGGTTATTTTGTCGTCGTTATCGTTTTCATTTGTTAGGATGTTGAGTGTATGTGTATGTAGCATTACCTACGAAGCCCAGATTGGGCTGCTGTGGTCTGTAAATATTTCCACAAGTAATGTTAATGAGAGATGGAGCGTGTGTGGTTGTGAGTGTGCGTGATTGTGCGTGTTAAACAAAAAGCAAAACCAATAAAATACTATTAAATAAAAGGAAAAATCAACCCAACTAAGCCTTCTTAAGATAAAACCTTTATTTATTTGCAGGTTATGATGTACTGGTAGTCCTTTTTATGACAGGACTGTGTGTTAGGACACCATGCCATTTTTCTCTCGGTTTACTTAAAAGCGTTAAATCTTGCTGCAGGCCAGGCCCTCACCCATCTGTGTCCAATTCTGTACCGTTCTCATTACATTGGAAGTCTGGATGCAGGGTTTCTGATGCTAAACTGTCATTTTAAGCTACTCCTTTGGAGTCTCCTTTACTCCTAGGGATTCTCCTTTGTTTTGTTTTTAGTTTTTAATTTACAATATGAATTGTTTTCCCTTCTATCTTTCAATTTTCATTCACTACATTTGAAATAAAGCACTTGATAAAAAGTGCAACGTTGTTCCATAGTGACATTTTGTTAATACGTCGTTAATGCGACATGTAAAGACTGCATTACATTCTATGAAACAGGACCGGACATTGCAATAGTCACAGTTTATTGTTATGCTAATGTGACATAAATATAGAGGGTATTTTCACAAGAAAATACGTAAACACATCAGAGATGCTGCTGAAAACACGTAGTTGTCTGGATTGTTCCACAGACTGAAATGTTGATATTTTTAGTGTTATGAATCTGCGTGTGCGTGTGTCATTAGGCATTAAACCCATATTTAGAAAATGTAGTGCCCATATTAATAAAATTGGCCAAAGTGAGCCCACAGTCCTAAATCTTATTTTGCTTTTAACAGTAAACTTGATTTAAAAAAAAAAAAAAGATTAACCTCCTGTAATTCCAGGTATATTTGATCTAGGGATGCACCGATACCAGTATCGGGTCTGATACTGTGCTTATATACTCGTAGCATTATTCTGATACATGGCGCCGTATACCAATTTACAGCAATGTAATGTTGAGCAGGTAGATGAAGAAGCAATATGAGCAGTTTGGAAATATTTCCGAAATGATAATGTTTGTGTGAATGTTTAGCACAGCTGAATGTTAAATAATGCAACACTTGATGTGTATTTCATTTTGTTATAGTCAGAAGGTGAGGAACGTCTTATGGAAATAAAACATGTCTTTGTAAGAACTGTAATGTTATTGTTTTTGTATTGGTACTTGGTATTTGCAAGTACTTCTATTTGGTATGACAAAAAGCAGTATCGGTGCATCCTTAATTTGGTCACGATGAGTTGGTAACTCTGTTTATCACAAAGTCCAGTTTTGAGGAGTCAGAATTTTTTTCCTGTGAGGCTTCGGTTTAATTGTAATTTTTCTTCCTTTTTTCCATTTACTGATTTACATAGGGGGCTGACATTGGTAAAAATGTATCTATTTTCATTTTCTCAAAAATACATATCATATAATTGGCATAATTTGAGAAATGGTGAAAATTTGGATCTTTGGAAAAAAAAATATGTACAATTTGGAGCTCAACTATACTGCTCACAAAAATGAGTAACTAAAAATTTGTATCTAATTTTTATGAGCGGTGTATTTGGTATGTTCCCTTTTAATTGTAATGACTGTGTACGATTTTGTGTAAAATCTGATTATCTATGTTATCCCAGCATGATTTCATAATATTCCAAAGATTGTCTGGTGATGTCACTGAATGGTGGACTTTCTCTGTTTACTTGTGGCCCATAAATGTAGGCGAAAACGTGCGTGTGTGTGTGCGTGCCACCGTTTGGTCCTTAAGAAAGGCTTTTAGCCCACGATAGCTTGCAAGACTGTATTAGTAGTAAGTCGGTCGGGATCAGGGCGTTCAGAAGCCGTTCAGAAGAACAAATAGGGTGTGTA
>JAUZST010036186.1:0-27873 GCA_034779995.1 Parotocinclus haroldoi | reverse complement strand
ATCCAATACCCCATATTAACACAATTAGTTGAAATAGGTATTGGAAAATTAAGCCAATCAATGTAGATTTTGTATTTTGCCCCTCAGGGAGAGGGAAAAAGAAGAGAGGGGGCTTAGTTAAGGTCCTACACAATTATTAGTTTAGTTACAAAAATGTAGTATACTTGTGTTTATATTTAAAAAGTTAACTATTTTAACTGTTTTATGAGGTTATCAAATTAATGTCAAAGTAAGTAATGATGCCTTTAATCTCTCCCACATGGTGAAGTATAAGGCTTATTAATTCAATAATGAGATCGGCTCGATGCAAAGTTCTGTCAATATGGGTATCGTAACTGGAAAAAGTCAGACTACTTGAATTCTACCTAAAAGCAAATGACTCAAGTGAAAAGTGAGTGTACAAACTACAGCACCAGGAGAAAAAAAATAGACACCACCAGCATCACTGTCTGCGCCATTAGATATGTTTCCCTGATATCTTTCAGCGCATTGCTGTTAAAGACGAGCTAAATTATCAACCATCTGCAAACTAAACATGCAGAATATAAAGAATAAGATAAACTTTAGGAGACACACAGCAAACCATGTTAGAATAATTATCCAAAAAAGTCTTACAACAAGGAAAGCAACAGATGGCAAGCCGTAATGAATTCTGTCACCAATCTCATTGCGACAGACACGGTGCCAATTTAAGTGGTTAAGATAAATTGATTCAAACATAAATTTGTCTTTTCGAGATCTATATAAGGGTTGCTTCAATCGATGTTATATGCTGCTGATCACCAATACCGATCACCCGCTTTTTGTTCTTCGCAGTGAGCCTTGAAAACTCACCATACTCCGTGTTTGTTCTTTAAATACCGTATTAAATTAGTTGTGTTGAAGCATTTTGATGTGCTTCCCCTGCAAGGTATTTTTTTGTTGCATGTGCTTTACATCACTCTCGCAGACTGGGTAAAATTTCTGCACGGCAGACGTTTGTTTATGTTTTGCCGCAGCGTGGCTGCACAGTGTAACAGAAAGGGGACGGGGGGCACAACACTGCACAGAGGATCTCTGCGGCCTGCAAAGCACAAGTGATCGGTTATTGTGATCGGCACATTCATCGATCAAATGCTTTTTCACAGTCGCCGATCAATCGGAACACCACTAATACGTGTGTGTGTGTGTGTGTGTCTTGCCTTTGCTTCAAAAAGTTTCTCACTTTTGACTTTTGGACCCGATTTGACAGGGCGGGATCTAGGCAATCATTGGCTGCTGGAGTTAAGCGCTGCCCACCAGCTCATTCTACAGAGCCAGCTACATCAGCGAAAGCATGAAAGTCTTTTACCCCGATTGGAAAATGGTCGGGAATAAACAGGGAAGCTGTGTGTTTTCTCATATCAGCTAGTTTTAACGATTATGCTTTTTAATAATGAGGCTTAGAGTCAGACTGCTAACTGGTTAGTCTAGGTAGATTGTTAACTTACCTCAGTTTAATTAACGTTACATAGCTCAATCGCTTTGTGAAAGTCCTGTTCTGACAATGTCCTAACGTAGAACATTTATACATTTTTACATAGCTCCCTGCATAAAACTACGTTTAGGCTAAACTATATGATGTTTTGTCAGCTTAACAGTAACCTTCTGAATTAAAACGTAAAGTAAAATACAGTCGAATCCGGTTACTGGGACCACATCGGGACGTGATCGTTTTGATCCTAATAACCGGCTGGTCTGATTAAATGAACATGCCCTATGTTACAAGACAGGACGTGCTATAATTTATGTAACATATTAAATGTTTATTAAACCTTAATTGTGTGATATACACGTATAGCGAATGTACAAACAAGAACTACTGTTGTTTATGAAATTTGTTCATTGAAAATAAATTTGCAAACGATCTACAACACAATGTATAGATACTCAGCATGCGAAGCATAATACTGTAAAAAACGACTAAATTCCAGTCAACGTTTGAAGAACTTATCCAGTGTGATCTGACGCCTTCTCTTAGCGGACTGCACTTGAACAAAATCAAGAAAGTGGTGGGCGTGGTCACCTCCCGCTGGTTTTGCTCTTGACAGCACAACTTTTCGGAATTTCCTGTCCTTTGATAAAAGCATAAATTCTCCCGAGGATCCCAAAAATCCTCCCATATCTTGCTGACCTGCTTTGCATCTGAATAACATTATATATATAATAGGATTTGTTTCGGTACTTCAGGATTTGGTCTGACTAAGCGGCTGTCCCTGTTAACCGGTGTCCAATTAACCGGATTCTACTTTATATATATATATGAACCTGAAGATATTTTTGTTTTATTTGGTCAACTTCATTTAATTTGTTAATAAACTTCTATTTCTGCAATTTGGACAGCATTTTAAAAAGTTTGGACTTCAATTTAGGGCTAGTGATGACATAAAAATCTATATACTGATGTGATTTCAAACAGGTGATATCAAGGGACTGTCATTCATTAAAATCTGATATAATCACATGGGCAAGGGTTTACTTTGGCAAATTTCAGTCAGTCATTACAATATGAATTTACATTCACAAATGCCAATTAAACTTTATTGTGCAAAAAAGAAGCTTTATGTTGATAATGTCCTCATACAGCGTTGACGTCTTTTGGTGGCTCATGCCTTAAAATGTGTGTTTGCAGAAAGCATGGTACAAAATAACACCTGAAATAGTTAATTGCGTGTTATCTTTGTTATGTGGTTTAGGACCCAAGGATGGACGTATAACAAGAATTTGGAAATAACTAAAAAGGCAGAGCAAAAGGCTATCCAAACTACAAAACACAAAAAAGGGGAAATAACTAAAAATCCAGAGCAAAAGGGCCAAAACTACAAAGCGAAAAAAAGGGAAAAATCACAAAGCTGTGTAGCGTCCCAAATGGGAATGTCACCCACAGTTGGTGCGCGCGAATCAAAGGCAATGTATTGCAGGCCTGAAATGCAGAAATGGATGTTTATTAACAAATGAACAAATGAAGCTGACCAGACAAACATGAAATATCCATTTAGCATCCTTTTTCACTTCTCTTGCACATGCTCTTCTTTTCCTTTTTTTATCTCAGGAGTTGTGTGGCCTGCCATCTTTCGAAAGGTTTCAGTCAGGCAGATATACAGCAGTGCAACAGAAGCTGCGCTTCCTTGGTGACTTATGTTGATGACGTCACAGGTATAAGTACAGCATAAAATGTATTCAGTGTCACAACTGTACACACTACAGATTACTTAGGTTCAGTAATTGTCAAATGCATTTTTGTCTTGTGCAGAGCTGAAGTACTGTCAGTACCATAGCACAGACCGGTGCAGCTTTAGGTTTCACATGAACATGGTCTCAAACAAACCTCAGCTGCACATCAGCAGGAGAGCTGGTGAGCCTCAGAACTGCACACATATGCCTGCTTCTCCTTGATGAATGTTTCCACTTTCCCCATAGTGCCTGCTGTCAAGTGTAGCCGAATAAATGAAATGATAAGGATATTGTGATAACAGAGTATACCGCTGTAGACAGGCCTGGGTAAACTAAGAGCTAGACAACATGCTGAGCTACAAGGTATATTCTGTAGAAAATGTTATTTAACACGAGTTTTGAAGTATGTTTCATAGTCAATTCTAACCTATGCATTTCAATTGCATCGTAGACTGATTTATTTCTTTATCACCCTTTACAGTGGAGCATCCTCGCAAAACAGCTTTACAATGTTCTGTGATTTTCTATTATCTAACCCCAAAGCCCAAATTAAGCAAGCCTAGGACGACAGTGCTAAATAAAAATGATACACTATACATTAACTTATTCACAAACTTTGGGAGGATCTCAAAAAAGGGACCCTGCTTTCTTTGGCAGCCTAAGTGTTATTTCTAAAAATTAAAATAAGTTGATCCAATTATTTTGATTAAATAAACAGAAGCTAGATTAATATTAACAGGGAGAACAGATTTACAAATGTAATTCTAAAATCTAAATATAATACTATGTATATATGATATAATATGTTGATACTTGTGTTGTAAATTAGAGTTTATGTAATGTCATGAATGGTATAATAAAATAGACTACAAAACTGTAACATGTAAGATATATATATAGATATATATAGTAAATAGAGAAAAATAGAGAAAATCTTGGCTAGAATAATAGAAAATATGCATATCGGCATTATTTAGTCCTGGACCCAGAATCACTGTTCTCAGTTCTGAGGTCATGCGTGTCCAACAAGAATTTTTCTATCCTTTTCAGAACTGAGCTTCAGTGGTTGTGTACTTCCTTGTGTCAGACATCTTCAAATAATATATAGTAGTAGATGCCTATACTTATCCTACCTACCTACTGTGGGTGGCATGGTGGCTCGTGGGTAGCCCTGGAGAGGTCTGGCTTCATTCTGTGTGGAGTCTGCATTTCTTCCTCATGTTTACGTGGGGTTACTTGGGGTACTATGGTTAGTCTTGGAATAACCTTGTGTGTAGATGTGACCTTGTGTGTAGATGTGACATTGATGCTGATAGTGACATAAAATGACTCAAATAAGCAAACAAAACAAAACAAAACCTACCTATACCATAGGTAGGTTTAACAATCATAATATAATTTCATTGAGAGATAACGTCTTAGAGTATCATCAGTACTTTTTACTTTTTTTTACAGTTTCGTATTACTATCAACTGGTAATATGGGTTGATTTTATCTATAGATGCATTCTCTTTCTCAATATTCTTGCTTGGTGTCACTTATGTTTTATGCCTGTTTTCACCCTAAAATGTGAACGCTGCACCCCTTATCTTGTGGTTTGGAAACAGAGCAGGCTATTGTCTGTGTTTGTATCTGTTTGTGTTCATCCCCGTTTCCCCCCAGGACAAGCCTCCCTCTTGACAGATCACCATGGTAACACGCTGTAAGGTCACTACAGTGCTTTAGCTTTTTTGTGTTTGGAAAAGTGGCCTGGTGCCAAACGTACTGTACTTATCAGTCTGTGATAATGCTAAGAATGGGGAGTGCAGATATTTAATATGCTGGATCCTGTGCTGCAGTTTTGATGTCTTAGTTTAACCCGGATGCTGCTAGCTTTCACGCTGACACTAAGCCTTCAGATCTTCTCTCTCCAGCTGTTGCTTGGGGATTTTTTTCAGGCATTGGATTTTGTTCTTGTCCATTTACTCCAATAAATGGATGCCACAATTTAATCTAATTACGGTACGATGGAGCTTGTGCTGATTGATTCAGATTCAGAAAACATTATTCATCCCCTAAGGGCAATTGAAGGAATTGGTAAGATGCTATTATTACTTTAGGTACAGTACTGTACAAATGTCTTAGGCCACCATTAGGTTTGTTATTTTAATAATGGTATAATGGCTACATTTAACATATTGTTAACAATTGGACCCAAATATTTCACTCAAACATTGTTTTATTGTATTAAAGAGACAGATAAATCATTATATATGGTCATTATACCATTGCTAAAACAGTGGTATATCTAATCTAATGATGGCCTAGGACTTTTGCAAAGTAATGTATATTCTGAGAAACATTTTTCTGAATTTTTTTATATCTATAGTACACTCATCATGACTTACATAAATAAGGACAATGTTTTCGTGGTTCACCTTTAAGCATGACGGACCTAAACCCCCCAGCAAATAAAACATAGTGGCTTAACAATAGGAGGCTAAATCTCCTTGAGTGGCCAAGTTCTGACCTAAATCTAAGCATGTATGACATAACATTTGTTACTGGACATGAAGAGAGCAGTCTGTAGGCATATTGCATCAATTACTATGTGACTTGTTACTATACCCAGTAACATAACCGCCACATCAGACAATTTATTATCCATGTAGCAATTAAGGCTTCCAGTCTTTATGGTTTAATTACAATGTCAGTGTGTAGTGCAGCAGTTACCCAAGCTGCCACGATTGGGTCATTTAGCCAAGTCTCTAACCATTATTTAATTCAATTTCGTGGAAGAGTCATATGAAAATGCACCAGATCTAATTTGCTCTTGACAATTGTGTCAGTCTAACACTGGAAAATGAAAATGTTTATTTAATTTGGGCATTGTGCTTCAAAAATAAAGGTTTTCCTCTCTGTTTCCTCTCTGTGTCTTTTCAGAGTGTGTGTCAAGTCATCTGTACTTTAAAACCTTTCTCAGTGTCTTTCTTCTCACTCTGGTACTTGGTCTGGGCATACTTGCTGTGGTACGTTTGCTCCTGCGGGGCAATACCTGCACATGGAAGGGAAATGCCATTGAGGCTGATGAAAACAGTAAGGTATGTGTTTTATGTATATTTGATATTGACCAGGTGCTTTGAAGACCAATATCATGTTTTTCGTTGTACATTCGAAGGGCATTTGCAAGTTTGTTTTTTACTGATGTTGTGTTACAGAACCTGCCATATGCACCCACCGCCAATGAAAAGACTATCACATACAGACGAGACCGGCTTCCTGAGCACCCGATGGAGATGCATGTTCACATTCCTAAGATGCCCCTGCATGATATCTTTCCATGACAGGGGGTAATGGAAAAGAAAGGAGCAAGAAAGAGCAATAAGCAAATGAATGCACAGTTGTTTTCATAAGCACACTCCATCTTTTTATTTGTTTCTTATTTAGATTTAATGATTTTCTTCCAGGGAGCATTCATTTCCTTCAGATGGCATTAATAGCTCTTCGGAGGCACTTTTGATCCTCATATAAATGTGATAATGTGGTTGACATTTGGACAATAGAAACCACTCTGATGAAGCCTGGAGTGCTGTTGCACTTATCTTTCAGTTCAAACATTTGTGATATGACTTTGTCTTTGTACTAAGTCATTGACCATGTACTGCTCAAAGTGCTGTTTAGTGATGTTAGGATTGAAAGCAGTGACACATCTCAATACTGCCTTTCCCGACATAAACTTTAACCACTCCAGATTAGGTCTCTTAATGGAAGAGAATATAAACGGCTGCTGTCTGTTCTTGTAGACCTCTGTTTAGACGGTACTCCATTTCTGGCAAGGTATCGAATTTATGTCTTATTTAAGTTTAAAGGTTTATTTAATTTTTATTTATGTTTCAGCAAACCTCAATTTATTGATCTGAATCACTACATTTTCCACTATACTAAGTTACAGCTGTGAGACCTCAAATCTGAACCATTCTCTAATTTGTATGTTTGCTTGTTATAAACAATTATTTTAGCTGTCTCTTTTCTGAGAAATTATATCTCATAATTGGCTTGGGAACTTCTTCAGGGGGAGCTGGATTCTGTGGCTGGGGATTAAAAAGTCTTCAGGACCGTGACCAGGAAAACGGGGAATGGAAACTGATACTGGTTTTGAATGTACACCCCTAACAAATATTAGGGGATATTTCAAAATGAATAAGGAGCAATTAAAAAGAAGCATTTCATTGTATTCCATTAAATAAGGTCATCCGAAAAGAATACAAAACGTCAAAAAAAGTTGTTTAATCACAAATGAGATACCAAGTGACACATTCATGGGGGCAAACAGAAGCATGACAAACTGGACTAGAGTGCCACACAGTGACTGTTCAGTAGGGTGTATGGTCACCCAAGACTGTGAAAACACACTGACAGTGATGGGGCCTGAACAGGATCAGATTGTCCAGTGCTTCTTGTGGGATCATCTTCATATTCATTTTGAAATATCCCTTAATTTTGTTTGCCGTGTATTTTATTTACATTAACCTTGTAGCTTCAGTTAAAAACTAAAAAAGCAAATGTCATGCAAAAAGCATATTTAATTTAATGGAATACATTAGGGATGAGAGATAAGTACTAAACTATGCTTTTAAAATCTTCAGTCAACACAAAGTGCTTAACCACTTTAGCTGTTGCTATGTAGAAACCTTAACTAATTATTTGTACAGTAACTGCATAAGTGATTTGGAATAACTAAAGGTACAGTGGGTCAGATTTGATGTATACTGCACTTTGTCCATCTCAAATGATATTCTTCTTTGATGTACTATTAGAACTGGAAATTCAGTGTTCATATGTTGCTAACATATGTTAATCACCTGGGTAACTTTTTTTTAATGTGTGATTTGGGATCTTTGCAAATGTGAATTGCTTCATGAGCTGCACTTGTTTATGTCAAACTACTGAAATCCAGCAATGGATCTGATTCAGTACTGAAGATACTGAGTGAGCATTAGCCCAGTGGCCTGATGGAGATATCTGTCATTCTTTAGTCTTAAGTTGATCAATTTTGCCACTGTTTACAACAAACATTGTTCCCAACATTACAGTGCTATTTATTGATTTTATGTGTTGTTTTTATACTTTGAATTTGTATATTTGTTTCAGTTCTTCAATAGAACTTCAATACTGCTTTCTAACACATTGATGTTGAGAGATCCAATAATAAGACGCACATGGACGCACATTTAGTTATGTACATGTGTTTCCTAATACAGATACACCTCTTTTACTTTAATATCCCTACTAATATGGTCAAGTAAAGATGCCAGCAGTGTCTTGAAATTGAGATTACCTCCATTTTAGCCCAATCTGTTTGGGCAATTTACCTCCTGTTTAATAGTCCCACATTATTTGATGAGAATGAGGTTTGATTATTTTCTTATAGCCAGTCCCAAATATGCTTAAATTCAGTGACTTTCACTGATAGGTTTTATTTACCATACTTAATACAGTAACAATAACTTGACACCCTTTTATCATCCTTGAACCATCTCTGTTTACACCAATCCTTAAACGTTTTAAACACACCCCAGAGTTTGGCCAATAACTGATCGCATTACTTTACCGCATTCCACGATTACTGTCAAACACAAAACATCTATTACATGCCAGCCAAATCACTAATCGAATGAGCATTATTGTTAGAAATAGCACTTTTTTCAATTCGTATTTGATTTGATTTACAAATGCATTATTTCAATAAAAATTTCCACTGGCATTACAATGTATGATTTGTTGCAATCTTTTTGCAAAAGTCTTTATCGGACCATTAGTTCAAGATTAAAAAAAAAGAAAATAGTATATAGCATTACTAGTTTCTGTTTTGGTCACCTGTTACCTGTATTGTTGGTTATTTTAGAACAGAAAAATCAAGAGATGTGTGTTCATGCAGATACAACATATTCATGATTTATTTTGGTTACTTTAATTATTTGACAATATTAGTCTTTAGTAGTCGTTACTGAAGCAATAATATCTTTTTATAAATAGGCTATGAATTAGCCTTTTATCACACACCGATATGTAATAAATGAACAAATAAATAAAAATAAACCCGGATGCTGCAAACAGAATGAAAAAATTCAAAAAATGTAAAAAGTTTACTCGCATACAGAGTACGTAACTGTAATGAACCTTAAAGCCTTTGTCCTTTTGTTGAAGTGTCATATAAATACTTGCTATATGTATATAGTGTGAGAGATGATAAATTAAATGTTGGTGATTGGAATTATTAAAACTAGCATAAAGATGATTGTATTTTTAGTTAAGAAAACTATCCAGTAGGCTGCACCAACTTTTATGTTCCCAAACATCAAAATCATCAATTCCATCTTCAGTTGCCTGTGACAAACAACAAAAGTTTGCTACATGCTAGATTAACTCCTTACCTTTGAAAAATAACTTGCCCTTGATCCAATATGGCGGCTTTCAAGATGGCAGACATTTTCTGGATATAGCTTAAAGGATAGATCCCCTCACCTGTGACTTGTCAGTCATCAGTTATTGTCATTTTCCCCTTTGTTTCTAAAATAAAAGCTTGTTCTGTGTCTTTTGACTCACCCTGTATAATTAATGTCATCTATCCATTTCTCTAATGACCACCACAGATCAGGTACTCTTTGGATGACGAATCTTTTTCAGTGCTGCTGGAGTTTTAAACCACCTTATTGTCACTGCTGGACAGAAAATAACCCACCAGCCAAAAATGTCCAGTTACCAGTATCCTGTGAGCAGCATCTTATAGAGGATGAATAACACAAACTGTGCAACAACAGATGGACTACTGTCTCTGACTTTATATTTATAAGGTAGAGCAGTATCTTTAGTTTACATATATATATATATAATCATATAAAGTCAGAGACAGTAGTCCATCTGTTGTTGCACAGTTTGTACACATATACTATATACTATAAAGCATGTCAGTGTCTCCCTCTGCTGGAGTTAATGTGCACTGTTCAACTACTTGTTTTAACCCTTTTAAGTCCTTTCACTAAATAGTCATTGGTCAGCAGTGTGTGATGTTTCCTTGTATTATATTTCAGTTTATAAGAGAGCTAATGATGCTTAGTGAACCTGTAAGTATACTATGTAGTTTGAGTATTTGCACATAGTGGTGGTTCCTTGATGCTACCACATGGAATCTTTACGACAGATACTAACTTGGATTGTCAATCTCTTACATGAATTGAGCTTAGTGGCATGGCACTAGAAAATGGCTGCACTGATGTCATAAAGGGATGGGCATGGTCAGCAACTATATTCAGGTGTGGTTATTAAACAACGCCCAAATTGTATTAAGGGGCCCAAAGTGTGTCGAGTAAATATACCCATACACACCACTACACCCATTACACCACCAATCTGAACTGTAGACCCAAGCTTCCATGTTGTTTACACCGACCCTTTGACCCTAACATCCAATGTTGCAGCAGAAATCGAGACTCTTCAGGCCAGGTGATGTCACCAGTCTTCTGTCCAGTTCTGGTTTGCAATTGTAGCCTCAGATCCTTGTTCTTACCTGACGGGAGGGGCACTTGGTGTGCTCTTCTCCTGCTGTAGCTTATCTGTTTTGCGTTCAGAAATGCTCTCATATGTACCTCGGTTGGAGCAAGTGGTTGTTTGAATCATTACTGCCTTTCTATCAGCCCAAACAAGTATGTCCTCATGTCCTCAAGAACTGCTGAGGACTGTATTTTTTTTCTGGCAATTCTCCGAAAACACTAGATATAGCTGTGAATGAAAATCTCAGTAGGGCAGCAGTTTCAGAAATACTCAGACTAACCTATCTAGCACCAACAAGGATGTCACGTTCAAAATCACCTTCCTTCCCACTTTGATGCTTTGATTGAAAATCATTCGGTTGTCTTGACCATGCTGGCATACTTAAATGCACTGAGTTTCTGCCATGTGATTGGATGAATATATATTTGCATTAATGAGCAGTTTATCAGGCTATAGTATACAGTGTATCAGGATTAGGTACAAAAACAGTATTCACAAAAGGCTACCTTTTTGAGAAGCAAAGATAGGTCGAGGACCTCCAGTTTATCAACAAATGCATGAGACAAACGTACAATAAATAGAAATAGTGTCCTTTAGAGAAAGATTATTTGTCCCTCTACAGTGCTTAATATCCTTACATGATACAAGGAATATGGAGGAATTTAAGTGCATAAAGAGAAAGGGGGCAAACCCAACTGAGCTGCGATCCTCGATTTTCTCTGGCAAGTGTAAACAGCATACAGTATATGTGATGGCAGAATTACTGTAGTAAACTACAAGCCAAAATCAGAAAACGTTGGGACAGTATAAAAAAGGCATATAGAAAAGAGACAGTGCTTCTTACATTCATATTTTGCAGACAGTATGAACCTGAGATATTTCATGTTTTGTCTGGGTAACTTCATTTCATTTGTTAATAAACATCCATTCATGCATTTCAGGCCTGCAACACATTGCAAAAAAAAATTGGGACATGGACAAATTAGAGCTAGCAATGAATGAAACATGACAAAACATGAAATATCTCAGGTTCATAGTGTATTCACTGCTATAAAAGGTAATGTAAGAAACATTATTTTATTTTTCAACTTTTTCTGATTTGGAGTTGTAGTATTAATTATGGACACAGAACCATTTCATGTATTAGAGCCTTATTACACTGACATATGACTTACATAGTACTAATACATTCTGTTTGTGTTTATGTTTACAGAACCACAGTTAATAAACATATTTTAGTGTATGCATTTTAATGACACTGATTTGTTCTTCTAAAGTAAATTTTTCACATTAGACTGTTCTCTTTACTCAGAGTAACATTAAGCTTTGTGTTATTTTCATTTTTATGTATGCCAGAAGCTGGTAATGATTGTCCATGACTGTGAGAAATAGGAACTATTTTTAATAGGGTAGGGTGTAGAATATTGATAAAGTATGAAAATTGTATTGCAGTCCACTTCCACTGTTTCTTTACAACTGCGTTATGATGAAATGTATTACGAAACCGTCAGTGGTGAGTGTGGATAAATAACAGAGATCACTGATTAGAAATGGGGTACATTTTTCTACCAGAGAGCCCTCTTATCCCTGAACTTTATGGTATGTATAGTGCATCTTAATTGTATAATCTTCATTGTTTTTCATAAAGATGCTATTTCTGTTGTCACCTATTTC
The DNA here is from genome assembly GCA_034779995.1 of Parotocinclus haroldoi. Lineage (NCBI taxonomy): Eukaryota > Metazoa > Chordata > Actinopteri > Siluriformes > Loricariidae > Parotocinclus > Parotocinclus haroldoi. The sequence continues at coordinate 15,477 of JAUZST010036186.1, read as the reverse complement.
ACCCTGGCTGGATCTTGTAAGAATGTCTACCAGATTCACAATATAAAGACAGCTATAGAGAAACAGCCTGAAACACTTTTTCACACATTGAGCTCCATCTTCAGCCCATGGCACATGACCTTCATCTGCATGTGTGCAAACACAGTATGATATTGCCATTTTCTCACTGGGTTCACAAAAAGCTCAATCTGTTAAAACTGTTTTATGCTCAATTTACTGCATATTGTTGTGGTTTAAGAATTGTTGTTAAGTGTCTTTGAGAGATAAATATTTTAAATACTTTTAACGATTGAACAGTGAAAAAATATTAGGTACATCACAGTGTTTTAGAACTTTGAAAGAAACAACGTTTAATAACTTGTTAAAAGTGATGCCATTATATTTCTTTGTTTTGTTGTTTTTTATAATTTAAGTTTCTGCAAAAATAGCATTAATTTTAAAAGAAGATCAAAAGAAGAAAAGAAGAAAGAAGATCAATATTCAGTTTTCAATGTGCAAAAAAAGAAGTAACTTAATATGTTAGCGTTCGTTGATTAAGTTATATAACATTTACACTCCACGGCAAAAAAGAGTTTAAAAAAACAGATAAATAAAAAAGGAAAAGGAAAAAATGGTGAAATCAGTTTAATGTGAAATCAACTCTATAAGACTAATCTCTTAAACAAAAATAAACAAAACAAAACGAGACAGCGCATATTACATGCGTTTAAACACCATGGAGTGTTGGATCGAGTTTAATTGTAGCTATATCATTTAAATTTGTTTATAATTTCATTTTTTATTATTAGAACAAAGCTAATTATTTTTCAGATTAGATTTGGCCCATTTTTTGTACATTTTTTTTCTACATTGCTATTTTGCATACCCTACAATCCAAACCCTAATGCAAAGCAATAACTGCACTGCTCACAAAAAATAGGGGCTGTTTAATAATGGAATATTTTATTTTGTGGTATGCCCAATTTTTAGTTGTATACTTTTGCTGTTAATTAAGTGCATTCAAACGACGGTGTTTAAATATTTTTGAAAGTTTCTCAAACTCGCCTTACCCTAACAACACATCTTATTTCCGTCTAAAGTTTACTATGAACACATTTACTACTATACAGAGTATCCTTGATAAGCGCTAATTGACAGTACAATAACGCTGGATTTCTTTTGACACCTTTCTATGTGGCGTATAAAAGAGAAAACAATCCCAATTCGTAGCCAAACAAACTCAGACTTTATTTACGAGATATTAAACTTAAAATCAATCGTCAGTAAAATTCAAACACTCATGCGCAATTAAATTAAACAAACAAACAAAAAAGAGATTAAATTATAAAAAAAAAATTAAAAAAAAGATTAACCACCTGATCGGAATGATTCTAATTGAAAATCATAAATATAAAATTGAAAGTGCGACTCTGATAGATAGACTTCAAATTACAGTTCAAACTCGTGGATAAATAAAACTGAGACAAACATATGTACAACTTTCAGTTTGTTCTCCAGGAGAAAGTGAACATGTCAGAGCTCTCGAAGATACCCAGAGCATTTTAGAGTCACGACGAAATTAATACTACTGAACAAAACCACACTGAGATTGAATTTATCTTTGAATTTTCTTGAGAACATTTTACAAGTCCTTTGAGGGGATGTTTGACCATCTGAAAGCTACGCATCAGATTAAATCGGGAATCATTTTGCTGTTGGAATATAGTTATCACTTACAAATTCACTCAGCGTTTTTGTGATGAGATTGGCTATGACTTTGCTAGAAGTAAACAACTTTCTTCCAACACCAAGCGTAAAGTGCCTCAGTCGAGTTAAATCAAATAAGACATTTCATGGTAAACCCAAATGTATACATCTTAACGGTAAGCATTTTTTCTGACATTTCTTTGACGTGCACGTTGAGTCTTCAGGGATTTTTTTTTTTTGTATCTTTGAATGGAAGTTGTTACTGCTCCCATTCCCATCCACACCTGAGAATTCTGTCGAAAATAATAGAAACAGTTTTGCTGTTGTTCATGACGAAGATGTCATGTAGGATATCTGATCAAAAGAATTGCGATATTTTTGAGAATTTCTGACAGTAGTACATTGGTCTCGAGTTTCTCTTGGAAAGTCTCGAATCGTCTTGTTCACTTGGGCTGCTGAAACTGAGCCGTGCATTAGCGGGTTATATATTTAAATTGTTCATCTGGTTGAATTGTGGCCGTTCGTGCTTGCCCTCTTGACCGGCCCCATACTGTACAGGATTATCAGGGGACTGGCACGTGGGGCTGCCCGGGGTGCTCTGCTCGCTGTCGGTGTCACTACCCTTTTTGCTCGTGCCGCCGGTGGAAGCCACGTCTCCAGCTCCGGCGCTGTGCGTCTTCACGTGTTTGCTGAGATGATCGCTGCGCATGAAGCGCTTGTTGCACACGGGGCAGGCGAAACGCTTCTCGCCGGTGTGTGTGCGCAAGTGACGCTGCAATTCGTCGGACCGTGTGAACCTTTTGCCGCAAAACAGCCAGTTACACACGAACGGCCTCTCGCCCGTGTGCCAACGCAGGTGCGCCTTCAGGTGAGACGTCTTGCCATAGACTTTTCCGCAGCCTGGGATGTGGCAGCTGTGCAGCCCTTTGCGCCTTAGGCTTGCACCCGCTGGTCCGAGGCGCTCAGCCTCCTGACAGTTCGGGCAATCGCAGGTTGCCCGCCCAGTATAGCGTCTTGCAGATGAACGCGGAGAGCCTGCGAGAGTTACAGCCGGCGATGCGCCGGCCACTGTGCTCGGACCAGAGTCCGGATATGAGCCGGGCAAAACAGGCTTGAATCCGTCCACTAGGTGCTGCCCGCCTGCGAGCAGGTGCGGTGATGAAGCTGCACTGAACGCAGAGTGACCAAGCGCGGTCGTGTAGTCCGAATTGTAGCCCCCTAAAGGAGAATGCAGTGAGCTCTGGAGGCCGTTGGAACCCAATGGATTATCGATCCAACCCGTGCCCATGTCCCACCAGGCAGAGGCGCCAGCCGAGGCGTTCACTTCCCCAGCTGACTTAAACCAAGTGTCATAAGCGTGCGCGACGCCCATCCGAGGGTAGATGCCCTGCAAACTGTCCACTGAAGTATGCACTTTGGAGATAAACACAGGCTGAGAGGGTGCCTCTTGTGCGCCCCCTGATATTGCCACCGAGCTCTGAAAAGCAGAGTAGTCGGTGCCGAATGGGCTAGTAGACGCGCTGCTGGTGGTTAATGAAAAAGCACTGGATACCGGAGAGCAGCTCGCGCTGAACGAGTCCGTCAGACCGCTCGCGCCCCGAGACGACAGGCCTGAACCAAGGTTACAGCTGCCGGGTGAACCTCTCTTCCAAGGGTGGAAACCCTTTCCAAACGTGGTGGTGTCCGAAATCATTGCAGATGTGGGACTCGGGCTACCAATTTTGCTACAGGTTGCAGCAAGCATAGCTAAAGGTGTAGATCCAAACTTGGGCTCTTCCTGGAATAGTTACAGACAAATATACAGCAATGTGAGCAACAGAGAACAGGAAAACAGTGTACAAAACTGCAAACTCTGCCTTTATCTATCTATCTATCTATCTATCTATCTATCTATCTATCTATCTATCTATCTATCTATAAACAGTTCACGCATTTATAGTCACAAAAGTTCACACGCACCATTAAATCGTGTAAAAGAAAGTGACAGAAAAAAAAATACAGAAACTCAAAGTGTGTTTACAAAACGTTTCATAAATTGATATAAAACATCCTCAGCACATTCTGGTTATAGAATATTATACTGAAATAAAGTATACTAGCTTCATCTAGTTGTATTTTTAAGAATTCAATAGCAAAACGGGTGTTATTAAAGTTCAGAGGGCAGAGTTCCGTTGTACCATAAATACATGAATACGTAAATACATAAAACATAAAGTTGACTACTAGAAGTTTTTGACACGTTCGTTCAAACTTCTGGAGCGTATTACAGGCCCATTTGAAACGACGTGCAAAGAGACCTAATAAAATGGAGAAAACAAGCAGAAAAGAAAGCTTTACTTACCCCTAGAAGTGAAGTTGCCATTCCAGAAGGGTCCACCTTTAAGAGTACTTTTACATATATAATCTACGTCCTGGTCAGTGTTGTTTTACGAGTGAATGTGCTATACTGATGCTCACCACCCTCCCCGGCGCAGTTGTAGCTCCACTCTGGCTTTGAAGTCCCCCTAACGCTCGGACTCAGCCAATCAGAATGGGATGGAGCTTCAGGAATACGTGTTGTATGGTGAGGTCATCACCACTGACGTCTTAAGCTCCACAAGTGCAGATGTTAAAGCCTACAAGTGGGAGGGGCGAAGAGTGAAGCCTAATCCGGTCATTTCAAACGATGGGGATACCCCCTACACGAGCACCTGTAACCACTGCTTTAATGCAAGACGCATTTATAAATGAATCTGTTAAAGCCTGCAGCACGAGTGTTTCAACGGAATGTAAACGCGTCCTGTTTATTACAAGGAGTTTGACATTTTAGCATTAAGCCATGTCTGAAAGCCTCGTGTCTAAAATCAAAGATGCAGTGGACGTTTTGTGCCGTAAATCCCACAATGCACTGTGCTGGGACTTTTACAGTTTTATAGCAGCAGAGTACACGTTTACATCCTTGTAAATAGCATCTTACGTTTGATCTTACAAACTGTAATCCAAGCAGTTGTAGGTTAGAGAGCTTACTTAACTGTGGTGAGTTGGTAAAGCAGTGATTTAAACCGAGAACCAACAGGTCGATAGTCCAGTCAAACCTGTATTGTTTGTATATTCAACAACACACTAATGAAATCTCATAACGTCCTATTAGTCCGAAATAAGCGCATGACTCATTTTGTTTTGTTTGAACATGTGTGCCATTTCGATCAAATTCAGTCTGTACTCGCCACAAATTCTCAGCTCAGGTCTTGTCAGAAAAAATAGGTTAGTACACATTCTCACAGCATCATATTTCACCACCTCGTCCTGACTGCTTTTTCCCTAGTCCATATCAGAATCCAAATACGTGTAGGAAATGTGTAAACTGGAGCTGGGCTTTGTGCGTTAAGAGGGCGTACTGGACCTGCCCAAAGGGCGGAAGTGGGTGCATGTGCGCACGTATGAAATAAGAATGAACTTAATCATTCTCTGTTTATTCTCAGCGAAGTAAGTATTTGTTAAGATTCCCCAGCAGATTAGCCTTCACATTCATTTATAATATGTGTATTACTGAATGTATTTTACACTAACAGTATTTTTAGAAACAACTATAATTACTTATTTAATCAACAGTGTAGGATAATAATAATAATAATAATAATAATAATAATAATAATAATAATAATAATAATAATAATAATTAAATGATGTAAAAAATGGAAAAACAATTAAAAACACCGTTGCCACTGACGAATTAAATCTCTGCTGTGCCTCAGTGTAAGACTCCTGAAGCGCACTGAATTGAAGCCATTAACATGCGCTGCACGCCGAACAGCCTACATTTCATTTGAAATTCAAATTTAATAAAGTGGAGAGTTTTAATCACGCGTAGTTTTATTTGCTTGATGTGCCGCGTATCTGAGCTGTCTGACCAAGATTTTTTTTAAGCGCCAAGACGATCTGTTTATGAGTATTTAGTGAAGACCCTTTGCAACGCTTCATTAAATGCACTAATAAATAAGACTGCAGAGAAGCAACAAATAAATGCATAACTACAAATGTAATTGTTAACATTGGAATACTGGACAGTGTTGTCTATGTCTTAAACAGTATATTCCTAGTAGCACTTTTTAGTGTAATATGCATAACACTATTTGTTAGAATGGAGAAAATAAATGTGCAGCAGTGCAAGGATCTGATTTATTATCCTTCTTCTTCTTCGTCTTATTATTATTATTATTATTATTATTATTATTATTATTATTATTGTCATTATTGTCATTATTATTATTATAACGTAATATAAGTACAGTAAAGCTGCCCCATCTTTGTCTGCCTAGCTCTCTCTCTCTCTCTCTCTCTCTCTCTCTCTCTAGCCCTCAAATTTCAAAATGTAATACATTGTTCCATTTTCTGCACCCTTTAAATCAGGGTAACAATAGCATCGCTAGTGTGATGTCAACAAATTTGTGTTTCTTTTCGATGGATATTTATTTCAACTATTTTGACAGCACCGTGTAACTTACATTTACTTTTACATTTACTTACATTTACAGACTACAGTGATACGTGAATATTCAGTTAATTCCAGTATCAGTGAAGCAGTCATTCGCAAACGTTGGCCCCGTTCCTTTCTTATTTTAATGGTATATCTTAAAATGTATTAAACTAGAGGATAACGCAGTTTTGTACATTCCTGATAAAATATCTAATATATTGGGTCTGTGTGTGCCGTATTGTCCCCCATCACTCAGCCATGTGTCTAGCTCCAAAGCCCGGTGTATAGGCTACAGGTTGAGCTGAGTGCATGCCGGACCGGAGCAGATGTTCCTCTTTTCAGTTTCTCTGTTCTCACACGGATGGCGGAGGGAGTCCGTGCTCCTGAATTCCCCGGTTGAAACCTGTTCCATTCGTGACGTCATAATGAGCGTATTAACACGGACCGTCGCGCGCGGACAAAACGGAGCGCGATTCGCGTGCTTTCCAACAATCCTGCGGAGGAGAAGAAAACAAATGGCTGTAATGTCAGGAAGAAACGAACAGAGGGGGATTTAATTGCTGATTCGATGCGATGCAAGTTTCTTGCGGACATAAATAGCCTCATCTGCATGTAAAGTGCAAGGCTTAAAACGCGTCTTCTGCTTTAATACGACGCCTTATTTTAAAACAGTGGAGTAGGGCAGACATCTTTATATAATTGATATTTAGTGCTACAGTATTAGTTCTCATAGAGGATTATAATCTATATTTATTTTATTTTAAATATTTTATTGATATTTTAATATCGTATTTATATTTTTACAGCCTACCTAATACCATTTTAGTATCTCAAACACGTCTCGGGAATGATTTTGTGCTTTTTTTTTTTTTTTTTTTTTTTTTTTTTTGATGCCGCCGTGCAATTAGTTGGCCATCATAAAGAAATTAGCGGGCGCAATGTTGCGTGAAATAGCAGGCTATAAAATATCATCGCGTCCCACAAACAACATGCTTTGTACGGAGGTGACCTGTAGGCTAACGCACTTTATTAACCACACAAGATGTTCCACAAAAAATGTTGCTTTTAGATAGTCTCTGGATTGTTGTGTATTAGGTCTTTTGTTTTTATATCCAAGATCGTGAGCATTTTTCTTCTTAATGACTTAAATATAGTTGTCAAATCACTCATGCAAAACTCATGCTGTAAACCTGACTAAAATCTACTGGCAAGACTACAAGCGAACATTGGAATAATTCTAAATCATCCTGTGGAAAAATGCATTTTCTGCAAAACAGAGCAATTTCAAATATATTAAAACAAAATAAATGTACATTTAAAAAGTACAAAAAATATTGTAGTCAACCAGTTTTTTTAAATATATTTTTTAAAAGTCATTTAAGTATATAAGTGATGTTTAACCTTTTAAGTGTTTTCTTCAAAACGGAGACAAAGTAAAGAAGCGTGGTTGTCCTGGAGGAAATAACGCATTATTTAATATCATTACAGGTGCAGCATTGCATAAGCAAGCAGCTTTTACAAGATTTCGTTTCGTCTCCAATAGATAGAATCAGGTCGGTGATTCTTGCTTATTTCAGCAAAACCATAAACAACTTCATTGCTACAGAACTTGCAAATAATAAAACTTGACACTTTCACGTATTCTAACATAAGCAAGCCAAGAAAACACCTGGTCATAAATGTAAAAAAAACGGACATGAGGAAGACTAGCAAAGTCACACATTATTAGGCAGAAATGATTCATGTACAGTTGTGTAACCACAGACGCTCGTCAGTCTTTACTTACTTGGGAGGGGAAAACAGCTAAAGAAGAATCAAAGCAAAGCAAAAGGAAACTAAGGCCTTGAATACTTTTCTAACTGGATTTGATAAACATGTTACAGAGTTTAGGATCACAAGCTTATATGGTAAATCCATAAAATCTTACAAAAAATGGTCAAAACTGCACAAAAAGTAACTAACCTTAAACTTTCTTTAACTGAACTTGTGTGATATGCATGTTGGCTCCACAGAGCAGCTTATAACTGTTGTGATTATGCTGTCAGATTTGTGCTTTTTATGATTAATCACCAATGTATAAATGATTGTAAAGAGTCTGTTTAATATTCTAGTAGCTCTGGTTTAATACTAATATAATAGAAAAGTGAAGCCTATATGCATTTTACTATTGAATCAGCTCAGTATAGAATTTTAAAGTGCTCTGAAAAAAATGAAGACAGAAACAGGGGATATTTAATTAAAGATTATTTCATTTTGGGGAATCCCCTAATTTTGTGAGCATATTAGAATTAAACTTATTTCTAATAAATGTAGTAACTACTTCTATTAAACATCCCGATTTAACTTATGTACAACTTTTAAATTGAAGTAACCCCGGCCAAATCTGCCTGTCTGTTTTCAAACAAATAAAACAATCCAGTCATGCAATATGATTAAACCCTATTGCGAGCAACTTTTGTGTACAGGATATGTCTTTTTTTTTTGGTATTTAACAAGGCTGTGATTTGTCCTTTTTTCAGATTTTCTGGACAAGTATCACAAACTTTCCTTACAGACTTAATTGTGAGGTTAAAAGTCTTCTATGCAAATCAGCGATGGTCCCATGTTCAAATACCAGTTTCTGTGTTTGAGCTAACCTGTTTTTTTTTCCTTGGACACTTCTTAACATTAAATGATAAAAAAAATATTAGTTCTGTTGATATTTGTATTCATACACACTGAATGCCACAGCTGTGCACTCAGTAATAATGGAGGTCCTTTGACACAGGATAGTTGTTGTAACCATTTCATTTGTGCCTTTACAAGGCATAATAATTTTTGTTTCATATGTATTTAGCAAGCTTTTAAACTAGAGTGTAATATTTTCGACTGAGTACTGAATAACTCATACACTGAATTGGGCACTATTCACCTATGATGATACTGGAGAAGATTAAGTACATTTCACAAGTGTACCTTAAAGTCTCTGTTAGGAAATTAGAAAGTTTTAAACAGATTAATATCAAGATGCTGCCTGATTTTATAAATAAATCCATGCCTGGCCTTTATAAATTTTATGAGCAGATGCTGATTTACAAACAGATTCTCCCAAGTGTCTAAATAGTATGGCAAAATTGTACACTAGTGTAGGTTACTATAGTTCAGCTTAACCACACTAGTGCAGGTTATTACAGTTCACCTTAATCCAAGTATGCATGGACAACATTTGAAAGCCCCACCATTGCAAAATAGAATGATAACATAACTTTAAGCAGACATGAAGTTATAATAGCAGATAGCAATCAAACCTATTAGTCTAACTACGTAAAGGCATAATTTTATGTACATTCTACATAGCAAGGAAACATTTAGAATGGAGCCAACAACCCAATCTGTCTGTTCTTGGACAGAAACAGGTTTAGCAGCTGTGTTAGCATGTGTAAGCAAGTGCGTGTGTGTGTGTGTGTGTGTGTGTGTGTATGACACACAAACACCAACACACACACGCACAAACACACACACACACACACACACACACACACACACACACACGCACACATTGATTTTTATATCACTGTAAGGACGTTCCATAGATAATTGATGAAATTCTAGCTAATTACTTCTAGCCATATCTTCAGTCACCTAAAGCAGATTCTTTTGTTGTTGTTGTTCTTTAGCCTCTTATTGTTTTTTTTAATTCAATGTTTTGTTATAAAGCAGTTTTCCTTATGAGGACCATTAAAATGTCAGCTCTTTCTACACTTATGAGGACATTGAGTCTTCACAATGATATATAAACTTGGCCTACACACACAGGCGTGCGTGCGTGTGTGTGTGTGTGTGTGTGTGTTTGTGTGTGTGCGTGTGTGTGTGTGTGTGTGCGAGCACATGCATGTGTAAGAGATGGAACGACAGCTTCCTGCAATTATCCTCTTGAGAGGCCTTGTTTCTCATCCTGGGGACATAATGGCGGAAGTTATTTGCTGTCTGTCATCATCAGAGGGAGGGAGTGAAGCGTAAGTAATGAGATGAAGGATAAAAAAGTGTCAGGCTGAACATTCAGTTCACTATGCGGCAAGAGGGAGTTGCCACATATCATTTTCAGAAAGGCTGCCTGTAACTAGAAGTTTGATGTAGGTACAAAGATATAGTATAATCGATGACATGTAAAGGTACTGTACTCTGATGTATACATCACTCCCATCTTTGTATATGTAATTGGGAGAAAAAGTCTGTTGTAATTTCACATGCAAAGTTATGAGAAACCCTGACTCTAGTCTGAAGTTTATTCAGAAGCAGTCTTTCATTACCATAATGAACTGAATGAGAGTATCATTTCATTAGTGAGAGGAGAGCACCGTCACCTCCCGAGTCCTCCCTGTGACAGCCCACGTGTATAAACCAGTGTCAATGAGAGATCAACAACAGCTTAATTAGAGTTCATAGTGGCCGATTTCCCAGAGGAGAAGGACACTCGTTGACTTTCCCTCTCATTCCTTCTCTCTATTTACCAACCAATGCATCGTATTTAATCAGACATTGCCTGTTGCTTGAGGTGATAATTTACGCTATATTGACAGCACTGGAAATGGCTAATCTGGGTGAAATGGTAGAGAAGAGATGATGAGGATCACAGAGGTCAGGTACGTCTAACTGAGGGCATGTGTAACACCAGTAATGTAATTACTAAATCAGCAAGGTATTTTATGTGCACAAGGATACTGTATATATACAGGGTGAGCCAAAAGTCACAGGACACAGGGTGAGCCAAAAGACATAGAACACACATAAGAGCTGCCAAAACCTTTGTTGAGGTGTCTTCGTCAGTAACGGTCTTCAGATGACCACTACGTGGCTTGTCCACAGTATCTGTTTCTCAGCATTTGGCTATGAGGGATGCAACAGTGCTGTGTGACATCTTTCTGGTTGTCGGTTGTTGAAGTCTGTGGCTATGAAAAGACAGCTTCATTCCATCTGAATAATGAATCTTCAGTGAACTGTGATGAGCAGCAAAAGTTGTGAAATTTCTGTGTTGATTTCCGAGAAAATTCTGGTCTTTATTGCTATGCTACATGTCCACCTTTCCATTGGAAAGTCTAGCCATTGATCCAATATGGCAGCCTATAGAAGATCAGCCATTACTTGCTTGGGTATTCACATATGTCATACTCCCTTTGGTTTCTGAAATAAAAGGGTGTCTTTTGTCTCAACCGGTGTACCTATATACTATATATACACAAAAATATGCATTCATAACAAGATCCTCTACATATAATTGTCCTTCATCATCTGTGTTCTAACACTTTACCACGCACTGCTAGAACATTAATACCACATGTCCTAGAGCTGTGCCCAGTTTCTTGCATGTTCATTATAATCCGTAGAATGCAGTGTAATGAGTTCAGTGTTCTTCAGTGGCCTTTGCAGTCACCAGATCTGAATCAAGCTGAATACATTTGGGATGTGGTAGAACAGGAGAGTCACAACACAACGTTGCACCCTCAAAATGTGCAGTAACTGCATGATGCCATGGAGTCAACATGTGCGAGAATCTCAAAGGAATCATTTCATCATCTTATGTAATCCATGATATGAAAAGTTGAGGTTTTGAGACAAAGCAGTAGCTACCCAATATTATTACAGCATTAATAATAAAGCACTTATTTTAATAGGCATACTTTTTGTTCCCCTTTAGAATCATATAGCTCAGTGGGCTCATGTGTCCAGCTCCAGCTAGTTAACCTACCTCTCTCTCTCTGTCTCTCTGTTTGTGTGTGAGTCTGTGAAAGAGAGGCTGCCCATTCTCATTCAGACTGAAACAAGCAGTGACTGCAGGGAATTACAGGTCAGGTCTAACAATCATAGGTGCAATCATGAGGACATCACCTCAATCAGGGGCCTTGTATCATTGTAGAGCCAACAAATACCAGTGTCCCCATCAACAAGCATAAATTGAGTCTGGCTAGAGGGGGGAGGGGTGTCGGGTACAGGAAGGGTCAGGGAGTGAAAGGGCATAAGGCATAGAAACATAAGAACTGTTTTGTATCAGACATAAGTGTCTGCGTACGGAACAAGAGAAGAAGCCAAATAATTAAAAGCTATGAAATACCATGAAATTCTGCAGAAGGTTGAAGTTCATTGTACACATTGTGTCTGTGTGTATGACTAATTCTGGTTTAATCACAGCTCTCCCTTAAACGTTATTAAATCCATTCAGTGAAACCAGCTAGCACTGACTAACTAAACCAATATTAAATTAAACCATTGTTTGTCCAAGTGTGCTGCCTCCCTGGTCAGACAGGTCCTAAATGCAGCAGGCGGTCAACCTAAGAGCTTCATTAAGCCATACTCCACAGGAGTAATTTAAAATGTCTACACATCTGCTATCCCACTCCCCAATCACTCACGCCCAGTGTATATGTTTGAGTGAGGGTGAACTAGATTCTTTCCATGGTCTCTTGGAGGAATTAACAAAGCTTTTCATATGTGTTGACATGAAGCTTTTGGTAAGCTTTTGAAAGCAAAGCTAGAATAAAGCACACACACACACACAGTGAAAGAGCGAAAGAGAGAGAGCTGGTTGTATATTGGAATTTATGCAGAATGTATTGGTATTTAACAATAAATTTTGACATCCACTTGCATGCCACGTGTGTTTTAAGGACAACATGTAAAAATTACTGTGAAAGCTAGATGAAATCAATTAAAATGCAGAAATACAGATGTAAATTCATTAGGGTACCATCTGACAGATCCTGGTTACTCCGTTTCCCTTCCAAATACCAAAGACGTGTGTTAGGTTATTTGGTGTTTCCAACGTGCCCCCTCATGTGTGTGTGTACTTATGTGTCCTACAATGGATGGGTGCCCTGTCCAGGGATCTTCCTGCCTTTTGCACTGCGTCGGCGATTAGGAATGAATAAATAAGTGGAAAAGTTAAATCAGAAATCAAATAAGTTGAATAATAAATTAAAGTGGAAGGGTTTTTAAAAAAAATCAAAACATAATATCACTAATATCTAAATAATATCACTTTTAGTGAGACCACTATTATCACTGATAGTAAGACCATGATGTTTATTGCCTCTAATTTAGTTTTTTTCGATTTCATTTCAGTTTTTATTTTAAATTAGGTTCTTGTTTATGCGCTACTTCTTTCTATTGGTTTGTATATTTATTTTGTTTTATATGTAATTTATTTCGACTGACAAGTGGTAGAGCTATTGTTTTAGTCTAAGAAAAACCTATTTATACAAAAGGCACACTATATTATCACCGGAATGTGCTTTCTTTAAGAGTTATAAATTTAAAAAAATATCTTTTTCCACTATCCCAAACTAAACTCAAGCACTGTTTTGTCTGCTTTGAATCTACTTTGTTAACTATATAGACAGTTATTGTTTATTTTGTTGTAGCATTTTATTCAGTGTGAGTGTATTACTGCATTTCAGTTTGCAATTTGACATACTGTACTGTAAAAAGGTTTAGTTATATTAAATTTAACATCTTTGTACAGACACACCACACACACAGCTCATTGTAATCATGGTAGTGTGCGTGTGTGTGTGTGTGTGTGTGTGTGTGTGTGTGTGTGTGTGTGTGTGTGTGTGTGTGTGTGTGTTTGTGCTTGCGCCTGTGTAAGAACGACCATCTGGATGACTGGCTCTAATCAGACAAGCTATCTGTTTGCTTTATTGAATTGTTGTGCCACAGTTAATTGGCAATAATTGTTTAACATTAAGCCCTGGTAACACTTTCTTCCAACTATATATACAAAAATCTACCAGACCAATTGAGTAATAAGAACACATATAGTTTGAGTGTGTGGTCATGTATGTGTGTACACGTGTGTGTGTGTGTAATGTGTACCACCCAGAGATTTCCCCAGTGAGCATCATGTATATTAGCTCTGCTTCTAATCATCTCGATGCTGACACTGACACAGTGACAGAGACTAAATACAAACAAACAGACAGACGTGCAGACTGGTGTCCGTCACCCCAAACCCCCCCCAGACACAAACACAAATAAGCACAACAAATAAAGTCATTTATTTCTATAATTACCTTCCAGTGAAAGTTGAGGTTTGAAGTAATCAGTTTTCCTTATGGGCACCTTCAAAATGTCAGTGATGTATTGGTACACCTTTGTCTACATGTTTAATGTTTGTAACTTTTGTGTATAGAAACTTGCACTACAATGTATTCGTAAGTGCTTGAAATAAACATTTCAATAAACATAAATTGATTTGCACATATAATTAATTTGAGAATAGAGTGGAAGTGCTTTATGTAATTTTTAGTAGACATTACACTATTGAAAACGGACATATATTATTAATATTAGATTTCCCTAACAATGGAAAAAACTTGTAGTCAGTAATCATGTAGTCAGTACCATACTATTAATATTACTACCAGGGTGGCACAGGGGCTCGGTGGGTAGCGCCGCTGCTTCACATCAAGAAGGTATTGGGTTTAATTCCAGAGTGGAGCGGCTGGCTTTTGCTTGTCTTCCTTGTGCCTGCCTGGGTTTATGCCAGGTCTAGAACTCCAGATTCACTTGGAGAATGACAATACATTAATGGCTTTATAAACTAATAAAATAATTTCAGACACCAAATACAACTTATCAGCCTGATAAGTGATTGGAAGCTGACTGGAATCAATAGCAGGCGCTCTTATCAAGAGCAACTGATACAATCTTACAAGGTGCAATCAAAGCAAGTAGAGACAGGGGCCTTGCTTAAAGGTCCAATTTTGGCATTGCTCAATCTTCTGACCATCGGTCTAGTACCTCAACCACTATGCTGTGACACAGAAAACATCAGATTAAGATTAAGGTAAGATTGTATGGCATATTACAGTCATATTGTTATAATGACGCTGAGTATTTGGAATGCACGTATCTGAATTTGAACCATTTCTTTAAAATGCATTATTGACTGTTTTTCAATACAAGTTTATAAGTTTGAGAATTCTGAAGGTCTAAGATCTTTCCCATCTGCTTTAATTAATTGATACTCTAACTGTAGCAAAGTGAAATCATTCAGGTTGCATTAATGTGTGTTGGTGTGTATTAATCATGAGCGTCCCTGCTCATCTCTGCCCTGTGTCACAGGAAGGAGATTAATGAGTAGATGACAGATGACTACATACAAACATGGCATCAGCAAAACAGCATCGTTCCATTTAACTGCAATTACACACATGGCTTTTTTCATCTAAATCTGATGGAGCAATATTAATCACAGACACAGCTGTTGGGAGCACTGTATGTGTATCTATGTGTGTGTGTGTGTGTGTGTGTGTGTGTGTGTGTGTGTGTGTGTGTGTGTCTTCATGACAGAACCATCT
>JAUZST010036175.1:0-27875 GCA_034779995.1 Parotocinclus haroldoi | reverse complement strand
ATGTTTTGATGGACTGGTGACTTGATTTGGATTTGGCTCAGATTTGGTGGCAGGTAGTAGTGTTAGTAGTTAGTTAGTAGTACTTAAGACCAGCCTCGACACTATAAATGCTCAAACTCACTTGGACTCAGTCTTGTCTCGGCCTTGGGGTAAGATGGACTCCGAAATTGTTATCAAGACCTATCAAGTTAAATGCTGAGGTAATGTGTATTATAAACTGAACTTTTTTTCTAGAATGTAAACAGTCCATTAAAGCACAATAAATCAATTATTTCTTTACTTGTCCAAATGAAAAGATTGGATTAAAACTATTATATTTTTATTATTAAAAAGTAGAAAAGGAAAGAGACTGGAAATCAGGAAAAAACAAGTTACTGTTCTTTTCGTTCAGAATCCAATCAATTAATCCATTTCATTCCTAATAGTCTGACGTTAAGAGTGCAAGTGTGCAGTTTAATTTATGTGGTGATTCTGATCAGTTTTGAGAACAGAAGGGAAACAAAACCACCACCAACATTGGCTTTCAAAAGTTCCATTGCCTTAGTAAGACTGCTATGTATAATATAATATTAGTTAATTATAATTTTAGGCTATATATAACTTAATGGTGTTGTGTTTTACACAATATATAATTAAATATTATCGAAGGACAACACACAGCACAGGTATAAGTGAGCCCTGTACTGAAGGACAGTACATCACAACACTTTTGTGGTTCCGGGTGATAATCTATTTCCTGGCTACCCATTAGATACATACAGTTGTGTCTGCATGGGACCAGTCTGATCCGAAAGCTCAGCCACTCCCTTATCAGGCAGGCAGCATCAAAACATCCATCATGACAGTCAAGGACTAGAATGATGTGTAAAGTGCATGTCTCATGTGCCACTATGCTAAGCTAACATCACTAAAAAAACAAGGCTTTTGAAGATACATGAACGAGGTGGATACAGCAGTGTTTGTGAAAACCCTTTTCTTGCACTAACTATAGCACTAATTAGTTTGCGACTATATAAGCTTACTTTTAATAATTGAAGTCTGAACTCTAATCACGTTCCATGCCCTACTTCGCTTTTCAAATCGTTTTTTTTTTTTTTTATGTATGACACACTGTTCTGATTTACAGTTTCTGCTGAAATGTTACATTCTGACAGGCTTGCCGTCTCACACATAGACACACAACTACTTATAGCTTAGCAGCTAAAGAGCTAAATCCAATTATAATCTAATCTATTAAGCAGGAAGGATTTAAACGAGCCTGCCATATTCTGGTGTAAAGGAGCAAGCCAGAAGGGGAGGGAGGAAGATGAGAGGAATGGTGGGGAGGGGGTATCGATAGACACAGAGTGGCTGTATTTGGATCACATGATGAGCGAGTCAGTTGTGTCATCTGTTGTATCATCAGCAGCACGTCCTCCGGTCCCTCCGCGCACCCTCATTTGGTGCATGTGTGTGTGTGTGTGTGTGTGTGTGTGTGTGTGTGTGTGCGCGTGTGCATTTATCAGTGTGTGAATGTTGTCAACGTAGTGTCCGCATGCACAACTGGAGGAGATTTGGCAAGAGCCCTAACCATGTCTTTCTGCTGTTGTCTCTTTTTCAGGGACTATGGCACCAAGCGCAAATCAGGTAAGAGAAAGGAAAAGACTTTCATCTCCTACCATACTCGGTTAAAACCTGTTGCACTGATATGTGCACTAACGTCAAGTCTTGCCCAGCCCCATCCTTCACATTCACTGCATGTTTGCTAGCTGAATGACTTGCAGTTTTGTAAGATTAAAATGCAGCACCAGTCTCTATACTCAGTCTGCACTATGGGGATGATGATAATATTCCAATGATTACAGAATATTAAAAACTTACTCGTATCATGGTATAAGGTAACTCCTGCACTGTAGAGATAAAGTGTCTCACTGTGTGTGTCTATTAATTAATTAATTTATATATATATATATTTCTCCACACATGGTCAGGACTCCCTCAGGACCACCACCGTTCAGGTACTATTTGGGTTTCATGTCATTCTGAGAACTGCAGTGATACTGATGTGGTGGTGGCATGTGACTGTGTGTTGTGCTGGATCAAACACAGCAGTGCTGCTGGAATTTTAAACATTGTGTTCAATCACTATGCACTTTTTTTTTACACACATCTAGACTACTGCTCCACCTTTGTAGATGTAAAGTCAAAGACAGTAGCTCATTTGCTTTATACACCGTAGGTTGACATGGCAACATTTAATGTTGCTTTAAAGTTAAACCTTTAGTTCAATACTTATGCATAAATATGATCTAACATTTCCCCTGATTTTCATAATCAAATCCTAAAGGAAGAAATAGGAGAAATATTATACTTGTTCATCAATTTTTTAAGGAAAATGGTCCAGTATTACATGAGTGGCAAAAGTATGGGATTAACAATTAATTTGAATGTGATCTTCAGAGAGACAAGAGCAATCAAAGGGATAACAATCATGTTTGACTGGACACTGTTTTAAGCTTAAGATGTGTTTGCAGGAAGAACGGAACTAACACCTGACACACTAAATCGCTTGGTATCCTCTATGCCAAATTGTCTTTTAAATTTGATTGAAAAACTTCCAAACCTTTTGGAACGTGTTGTATGCCTGAACTGCAGGAATGGATGTTTTTTAACAAATGAAATGAAGTGGGCCAGACAAAACATGAAATATCTCCTACTGTCTGCAATAAAATAAGAGTCAAATTAAGTCTAAGAACCACTGCGTTTTTTATATGCTTTTTAAATTCTGTTCCAATGCGTTTTGAATTGGGTTTGTATTTAGAGAACAGGGATCAATCAGAGTGTGATATTTAAAGTATATGTTTTTAGAAATGTACAATGGTACAAACAAAGAGAGTTTCTGAGGATCTCAACACCAAACCACAATCAGAGTGTCGTACCAGAAGCTGAAATCAAAGATTCACATACTTTTACCACACAGAGAAATGTAATATTGCATCAATAATACTCATTAATAAATGGAAACCCATTTTTTCAATTGTCTTCAATAGTTTTAGGATGTATGAGATACTGATGATGTTTAGGTCATTATCATATAGAATATAGCAAATAGGCAAATGAAAAAAAGATTTGTGTATGACAAATAATATATATATATATAGCTGTAATTATCAATATTGCACTGTTGATGTCATGGAAGAATTCTTGCCCTTAATAAATAATTATTACCTAACAAGGTCAGAATAGAATTAACATTTACATATTGTTCCTAAATGACTTCATAAAATAATCTACTCTTTATTAAGCAACTTATAATTCAGTCACTTGCAGATAAGAACTGGGATCATGATTTCATACTACAGTAGATTTCATAACTATTTCATAAATTAGTTATTATATGATGTCATGAAAGATTTCTTATCCGTGTCGAAATTATACATTTGTTTGAGCCATTCTAAAGAAAAAAAAATAGCATTTATAACATTTTATTAGAAAAACTTTCTTGATGTAAGGGCTGCATTTATAATTGCATTTAATAATAAACTAAATGATTATACTGAGGAATATTTACGGGCTTTAGATAATTCTTCCAAAGAGCGTAGAAATTATATTAAAATCTTAACTAAATATTTATTTCTACAAGGTTATACATTTTATTTATTTATGCTGTCTCAACAAAACCTTTTAGTGCTTGGATTTCTAAGGTATATTATTTATATATATTAGTGTTTCTTTTTTTAGCGCGTCATTAAGCAATCTTATGACTTTTTACTTAAAATCATGTACAACTGTGCCCACATTGGGTCAGTTTAAAGAAATTAAATCACCTTAAGCATGTGGGATGTAGGATGAAAACAGAGTAGCCTAAGAAAATCCTTGCGGACATGGTGAAAACGGGCCGAATCTAAGGTCAGGTTCGAAATGGGGATCTCGTGAGGCAACAGTGCAACTTGCAGCATGAAATACTTACTTCATTATGACATCCTACTTAATTTTTAAACAATTATTACAAATTGTGAACAAAGTAATGTATTCCCACTACGTTTACAGTTTTATATAAAAAATAACCATTTGGCAGGTGTTATCCCATTAAAAAAAATATTTGTACAACATTTTGCTATAACCGAATTTAAAAGGGAAATGGTCATGTATTACATTTTATTAAGATAACTATCACTTAATTTCAATAAGGTGGTTGCCGTGGTTACACATGTGGCTGCCTTCAGTTCACAATTCATTTGCACTCACCATAGCCTATATATAACTTCTATAAATTATAAATAACTCCTGCTTCGTTAATGTAGCGCAACACGAACATTAGTCTATAACATAAACTGTTAAATGAGGTATAAATTGAAGTCTACATTTCATTTCAGAACAGAAAGCTTTCCTCTACTGTAATCAGTACTTGAGTTTAGCAGTGATATTTCGCCTGTTTTTTTGTGGAAGTTTGTCCTTGAGTGTGTTACTGGTTTTGCTTGCTGACCATATATCTATGTGTGCCAAGTGCTCATGTCTGTTTTTTAAGCTGGCGCTACTGCTACTGTTCAAGCTGCTATTCCTCACAAGTTTGGTTTGTTCTTGCTTGTGATTTAATAGTCATAGTTTAAAAAAATGCTGTTAATACCATTTGCTCTGATAAGACTCTTCAAAAAAACACATAGATAAATGTTCACTATTCCTGTCATTCTACATTCCACATAGACCCTTAGAAACCGAGCTGTAAATAATTTTGGACACAGCTTTATATGCTTTGCTAACACACTCCATCGCATGGCACAAAAGATTACAGCTTACACATGCTGTTTCTTATAAAAGAATTTTGCAAGTAACAAAAAACATCGTTCGGTTAGTCAGAACACCTTGGAAGCACTCCGTCAGAGAACCCATAATAGAATGATGGGATGCAGTAAACAACATAAAAGATGATTCAATTAATGTTAGTAAATTATTAAAAAGTAATGTGTTTAATCAGACCAATGTAGTAGAAATGATGTGCTTAATGTCTGAATATCTTTATACTTATTAATTTCAGGATGCCATAGTTAAAATACATTAATTCATTCATTATCTTAAGCTTAATCCACACGGGGTCACGGGCCAGATGGTGCCCACCCGGCAGCTCTGGGTGCAAGGGCAGAAACAACCCTAGATGGGACTCCAATCCATCGTAGGTCATACACTAAGGGTCACTTTAGAGACACCATTTAACCACATATCTTTGGACTGTGGGAGGAAACCGGAGTACCCGGAGTAAACCCACACAGGCACGGGGAGGACATGCAGACTCCACGCATAAAGAACCCAGGCCGCTCCACCCTGGGATTGAACCCAGGACTTTCTTGCTGTGAGGCAGCGGTGCTACCCACCAAGCCACCGTGCTGCCAAGTTAAAAAAACGAGTAATTGTTTTGTTAGAAAAAAACTATATGTATATGTGTAGATGTAGAAAAACGACCAGTTTAGCACATAATAACCTTTTCACCCCTTTTCTGAAAAAAATTGTTTCTTGGCTGCTAGCCTTCTCAAAAAGTCGTGATTTTTTTGGAATGCAGAAGGGTCAACTTGTCAGGCTAATAAAGCTTGCCTTTAAATACTCTGTAGTAGTAGTTTGATGATTGTTTTCAGTTTTCGGTTACAGCACCCAGATGTCCTGTATTATCTGCTTGTATTTTGAGAAACTGAGAAATGATTAAATATGACCATTCTACTGCTGCTAAAACAATAGAACATTAAATCTAATGTTGATTTGAGACGTTTGCACAGTACTGTAGATGTTAGCTATTAATGCAAATGCACCAGGCAGTCAGGCACAATATGTTAACATACAGCTATCAGTGAGTTGTGGTAGTCTGTTGCATTACTGTCATAACATCTATATTTTAATTTGACATGCTACAGTAAAATGTGGGGTCTAAGTTCATATCTCTGGGGTGCAGGAAGGATTAGGGTTTACGCAGAGTCCAGTTGATAATTTGGAGTCAGAGATCATGGAGTGAGATGGCTCAGATGGTTGCCTGTCTTTCGTATCGGCGAGGTAGTTCGTGCTTTAAGGAAGATTCAGGCATGTCTTGCGGAGTTGGAATGGAAATAGTGGAAGGGCTGGGTGGAGGCTGGTGCACTGTTACTTTCTTTTTCTTGGCAGCACTGCTTGTTTTATGTTTATGACATTATCTAAATGTAAGGGAGGCTGGAGAGAAATGATTATGATTTATGATTTCACTGCTTAGTTCTATGGTAAATGACATTGAACAGATGGTGGAAAACAAGTCTGTGTATTTATTGTCCAGATTGTAGATGTGCATGCCTGTGGCCAAATGCTGATTTTAAGCTGACCCTTTGCGATCACCCCATTCAGACAAAGCACGTGCACACAGGAAGCAGCCATGGTTTTTAGCCATTATGGAAAATGTAGTTGCAATGTATAGGATGAACAACAGCTATTTGACTTCCAGCAGCCGTCCTTACAACAGCAAACCATCCATCTATAAGATTAGAAGCTGTGTGTATTATACTTGGCAGATAATTACAGCTGTCTTCTGTAATTGTGATGACATGATTAATCTTTTTGATATCTTGGAGCTTAATTTCCTCTTACAACATCAGAAAATTGCAACCATTGAGATTTTTATTGTTTTAAGTGCTATTCCAAATAATTCACTATGATGTTTTCTTCCTCATAAATAGCTGTATTTTGGGACATCTGCTATCATTTAGAAGCTCTTGATCTGTGTATTGTTCATTTCTGCATTTAAAGCTTTAGTTTGATTTATGGCCCTATAAAAGTGTTTTGTAAAACATTTAACAGAACAATGCTTTAGATTTTTAATAGAAGTGGCTTTGTTTCCGAGTACATGCATGCTACAATTGTCACAATGCTATATAACACATCAAGGGCCACAATGGCAGTTCTATAACTATATCCTAGTGGTTAGGGTACTGGATTATGTACCAAAAGGTCCAGGGTTCAAATTCCACCTCTGCCACAGGTGGGTCCCTGAGCGAGGCCCTTAACCCATAATTGCTTGAATTGTACGACTGTATTAATTGAAAGTCGCTCTGGATAAGGGCGTCCGCTAAATGTAATAAATGTACACGTGAATAACCCTATAAAGGTAAAAAATATTGATAAAACTGCAAGAATAATTTACGACACCAAGCATCAGAAATCTAGATGCTGAGATCACCCTGTAGTAAATCTTTATAAAATAATAATGCATTTTGTATTTATTAAGAACTTAGACTACTCATCCCTCGTTCCCATATCATAAAATATAATTGTGTGTTTATTTGTGGCCTCTGCAATAAATCAAACCATAATTGACTCATAATTGAGTATATCTTAGTTTTTCATACTAAGTTTGAAGTGCCCCTCTATTGTGCTGATTTAATTAAATTTGGGTGAGGTTTTGAATATGACCTAACAAGGCAGGGTTTTTTCCATTGAGAACTTTCTAGAAGACTCCAGTACATGAACAGATCTCATACCACAAGATACTGAAATCAGGAGGATGAACAAACTCAGAATGAAAATCCCAGAATGGCAAGGACAAAAAAAAAAACAAACAAACAAGCCAATGTCTCATAGAGGCTGGAAAGGGAACAGGTAGTTCATCTGTTGCAGGCACAAAAGGACAGAAGAATCATGACCAGTACGATACAAAAGAACCCTTTACAAAATTTAGCTGACTGATAATTAACCTCACGATTGCAATTTGTGTTCAAAGCTTGCAGTCTATAGAATATCATAATGAAATACAGTATAATGCTGTTTATTTAATGCTGTCAGTATGCTGTCTCAGCAATGCAGAAACTTTTATAAGCTAGACCCTGCTTTTTCGTAAGGAGTAAGTACCTTTTTGGTAAATGTGAGTGCAATTCATAACGGTGTAAAAACCTTGTAATAATATTCTCTTATTTTTTGGTACAAATGCCTGCACAAAACGAAAGTCTATATTGTTTAGGACATCACTTGCTTATTGAATTGTTTATTGTTCAGTAAATGAATAAGCCTCAAGCTTATTTTGTTAATGTAGGTCAGCACTTCTAAGTTAATGCAAGTGTATTCTGTTTCTTATAGTTAATTTCTTTGAGCAGGCACTCAGTGAGCATATAGAGACATGAATCAATTCAATTTCATTTGAAGCTCGGTGCTGTTTGTTTTCCATCTTAATGACCTCTTTCAGCAGGGTTGACAAGCGGGGTTCTGGAGAACAGCTGGAAAGTGTTGTTTAGCTTGTGGTGATTTCAAAACAGACACAATTTTCATCGTTAGGCATTAATGATGCTGACTCCAGGAAACTCTGGGTGATGTCACTCGATATTGGGTTGCAAGCAGCGTCAGTGGAAAACTATGTGTGTTTGTGGAGAAATTTGGAGGAGCAGCCTTGTGGCATTGTATTTGGACTGAAGAAGAGGAGCTTTGCTTCGCCGTGAGGCAGTTGTGCAGATTAACAGCGACGTTTTGTAGAATATTTTCTCTTTTAGACTTGACGACCCCCTCATGAGAAAACAGCACTACTTTTGTTTATGTGCCTGTTCGGCTGATTTCATGCATGCATTATTTAGCAACATCAATTTAAGCATATCACAACCATCTGTTGAGCCACATTACCATGAGATGGTTATCAAAAGGGAAAGCCCAAAGTCTGCGTGTGTGTTTCTGTACAAAGCACTTTGTATCTGTTATTTTGGTCTTTCATAGCATGGGACCTTTAACAGTTGCCATCAGATGCTTTTGTTCCAAGAACGGGACTAAATGAGAGTCATTTGTCAGATGGGATAAGATACCAAGAATCAAACGTTCTGATTTAAATTATTTCTTATTATTTTTTAAGTTACAGAAATTTTAATCTGTGATCCAGTAAGTGTACCAGGCATGACACACTAGAAAGGAAATAAACAAGACCCAAATGGGAAACCCATGATTTAAAACCCCAATTCCAGTGAAGTTGGGACTTTCTGTAAAACATAAATAAAAACAGCATATGATAATTATTAAACTTTGTAAACACACAGAATACACTGCAAAGTTAAGAATACATTTTTAGATATTTTTAAATGTTTATATTTGCAAATGTTCACTTCTTTTGAATTTGATCCCTGCAACACGTTCCAAAGAAGTTGGGCCAGAGACCACTGTGTTACATCATCTTTCCTTTTAACAGCACTCAATAAGCGTTTGGGAACTGAGGACACTAATTGTATGTGGAATTCTTTCCTTTCCCATTTTTGCTTGACGTACAACTTCAATTGCTCAACAGTCCAGTGGTCTCCGGTGTCGTGTTTTGCACTTCATAATGTACCACACACTGAACGATGTCCTGAGGGATCGGACACATGCATTCAATGTTGGTTTTCAGAATTGCCGCTTACTTGCAGAGATTTCTTCAGATTTTCCGAATGTTTTGATAATATTATGGACTGTAGATGATGAAATTCCTAAATTCCCTCCAATTGCACGATGAGAAACGTTGTTCTTAAACTGCTGGACTTTTTGCTCATGCAGTTTTTCACACAGGGGTTGAACCTCGCCCCATCCTTGCTTGTGAGCCTCCCTTTATACACAATCATGACACTCACCTGTGGAATTTCCGAAACCGGTGATTTCTGAACATTCCTTAACTAAATTGCTGTAATTTTTATAACTTGAATTAATGCACACACTGCTTTATATACTGTCACATACTTAGGTGTTTATGGAACAGTGATATATGATATGATATGATATATATCAATCATTTATATATATAGACAAGACGGAGAGAAAGATATAACTAAATATTTACATGCAACATTGTGATCACTTGATTGTCTGATGGTCCTGATTGAAGACACGCCTTATATTTGACCTTTAAATTAACTGCTAATCTGCTAGACTGCTAGAGCCTCACATTTTGCCACGTACAGACAATGCAATATTGGATCATTTTCCAAAATAATGTCCACAATGGATTCTAGAAATGATGGCTCTCATCACCAAAACTGATTAAGTCACATATGCATTATTTTATGGTCGAAGTTGAACTTTCAATGGCATGAGTGGTGACTTGAGGGAAGGCAGTTGTTAAATTAGTGCGCATGAATGATGCTTCCTCACTAAAACTCTGATCACTGTTGTTAATTGGATTGGTTTAATTTCAACAAAAGCCAGGACTGCTTTCCATGCATCAGTATTATTACTCACTACATTATACTGTAGGCAGGAATTTAAATTGTGTCATATGTCAGATTTAATAAGGCAGGCGTGTTAGCAACTTTTCCTGAATAGAAAACTGTTTCACTGTTCTTTTGTCAGTTTGTGGGTGTGTTAGGCTCCATTGCTGTAATGCCATTCTGTTTGTTGGTGAGTGTACGTGTGTGTGTGTACCGACAAAAATAATGGCATGTTTCTTAACACCCCCGTGGGTAAACCATGGAGTATCCAAGTCCCTCAAAGCCACAAATCATTTACTGTCGCCATGTGGTCTTGTTCTCTAAACTGTTTACCTGTAGGCAAAATTAAGTTGCCTGGTTGTCTATTGTTCACCATAGCAATCGTCTGTTTGGTTTTACATTATTCTATGTTTAAGCATTTAGAATAAATAATGGAAAGCCACAAGTGTAGGTCCGTTTCAGGGAGACAGCCTGGTTCATTTAGGGATTAGTATGTACTGACCTCCTGATCTTTTTATTTATTTAAATTGCTTTAACGTTAATAAGCATTCCTTATGTCCCTCTACTGGGGCCATGCCATTTCTTCTGATTGTGCAGTTGTCAAGTTTTTGGCCCAAAATGTGTATGTTGTGATGATCTAGCAGAAAATTGATTCTACAAAAGCTTCCTGCTCTCATGCCCTACTTGGTTTTGCCCATGTGAGAGCCAGATGTGCGTGCGTGTGTGTGTGTGTGTAGCAGAGAGTGTATATGGGTTGAGGAAAATGTCAGTCTATCAGATAGACCCCGGCTTACGTGGCAGTGGAGATAGAGTTTCAATGTGACGTAGCAGTGAGTAAACTGATGAGACAAGGCTGAGGGAGGGGACTGATGCAGGAAGGGTAAAAAATAGAAGTGAGACAGAGAGCCTTCGATAACTAGTGAGTGGATAAACATAGTTTTAGAGGATATTAGAGCAGTATTAGAGCAGTAAATGTGGCACTGTGGTCATACCATCAGTTTCTATTCCACAAAGACATTTTGACATTTGAAAAACTAATACCTATACAAGAATAAGAATAAGGATCACTGCATTAACCTTACTTTTGAAATTAGGTTTATTTAGGTTTTGTGGGTACACAATATCCATGTCTCAACAACTGGGATCATTCCATTAAGAGGCAAAGCAAAACTAATTGGCATAGCCTACAGGATTTTTTCTAAAATGCACTAGGTTCATACTCATATAAAAGCAGTTACAAGGATATGCCATGTAACGCATACACCAAAATAAACATTGACTAGACATTACCAGTTGCATAATTTAGATTCTCTGCACAAATTGTTTCTTTTTAAACAGTAATAGTAACTGAAAGACAAACCATTTAGTGTAGTACTGTACTGTACAATACAATCATTTTAATTGTTGAAAATTATTTTAGACCAGAAAAGCAGTTGATGAAAACTACAACGAGAGTGATATGGCAACATTTACTGCATTTAAAAAATTCTGAAAAATAATGACTGTGAAATATAATTTACTGTGCAAGATCATTTACTGTGAAATAATGATTGCTTAACAGCTTATTTACAGAATAGCTAGTAGTTAATACACTGTTCATAAAAGGTTTGTTTACCAGTGTTGAATAGAGTAATAACTATAGTTGTTCAGTAAATTGTAAATTCACAGTAATTATTTAGCACTTATTAGTAGGTAAGAGTAAAGTGATTGTCAACTAATATTTCATTACATACATGATTTTTATTTAGCATGCCTTTGGGACCATTATTGTAACATGTCACCAGGTTAACACAGCCTTTGCACAGCTTACATAATGCATTTCAGCAATTTTCTAAAGACACAAACAAGTTACTAAACAATCTAAGCAAGGTGCTCAGTATTGTGCATACAGTATTCTCTCTCTATATATATTTTTTATATATTTTTTTATATATCTTGCTCTTGTGTCCAGCAGTGGCAGTGCTGGAAGCCCTTGAACTTTTGATTAAATGCACATTAAAAACACCTGCAGCAGACCTAGTCAAATAATCATTTTAGAAAATGTTAACATTATTGTTAACATTTATTATTTCCATATATTCCATATTTTTCCCCAATGTTTTTTTTTTGCTAGTACTCAGTAAGTGTTGGGTTCCTTCTGTATTACATCATGTTTTTATATTTTATATGTACTTTAGCCACTGTGCTACGATATTGGAAAACATAGGAGGGTTAGTGTGAGTGGTTTCCTTATATATTTTCAGCCTGTATCTCATTGCTTCCCACACTGTTAGTATGCTTGAATGAAATAAAATATAAGTATGCTATTATTTGATAAACATTAAGATTATCGAGATAAGAACAGTCAGTCAAAGGCTAAGCTACATGCCTATCATGCTCCACATCCTGGTGAAGAGGAAACATTTGGAGTGTGTTCGTCACATGACTCGTGTTTAGGGGGAACCAAAATATTTGCACTGGAGAACAGATGTAGAGCAGCCTGGTTCGTGCTCTGTCCTTCCTGTACAGCTTGTTGGAGGGCATCCATTTTTATATCTCACCACCAGTCACTGATTAGCATGCTTGCTTAGGTACAGGACTGAGTTAGGGTTGATTATTTGCGGTTGGAGAAGTTTTATTACTTGTAGTGTTCGACAACTACCTCCTAGCCAGATTAACAGCTCTAATATGGGCTGTGATGTTTTGCACGGCGCTGGAGTGATGAAATGCTGTGAACGCACATTCCAGGAACTGACTAAGACCATATGGACCTGATTATTAAAGCCCACTATTTTGTTCTTTGTTGTCCTCTAGTTGTAGAATTTTTAAATTGGGTTTTTAGACGCTATCGTATGGAAACATATAGGCAAAAATGAGGACAACTGTAAACATTGTTGAAAATGTTAAAATTCCAATAGTTAAAAAAAAGTGTTCCAGTAAAAAGATCACATGATCACTGAAGGTCAAAGTGAAACAAAAACAGCAGCATTTGTTGACCACTGGCATCAGCTAGCAAATCTGAAAGACAGGGGAACGTAGTTGGGAGGGGTAATGGAGAGTGGAGAATTAATATCAGTCAGCTGTTGAGCATTGCAGTGTTAGGACAGAACAGCCTTTCTCAGTTTTGGGAATCTGATTGTACTTATATGAATTTGTTACACTCCGGTTGCCTGAGCAGTATAATTGCAGCAAATGTTTTAGCGTGCATATAGACCTTGTTTACACCTTGTTATATTCATATATTGTGTATTTGTGTTGTATCCTTATACTATTCAAACCACATGCTTATATATTGAATAGTAAGTATTTCAGTCAGACACATTGAAATCCTACTGCTATAATAAGTAAATCAGCTCATGACAAGACCACCCACTTTCTGTGTTGTTTATAGTGTTAGACAGGACAGGAAGATGTAACTGAGGAAAATTAGAATAAAAAAGGGAAAAGGGATTGGGGAAAAAAACAGCCACAATGAGCGCCCATCCGGTATATAGCAGCTACGTAGAGCACTCACACAGACCCGTCACAATGCGACTAGGTTGGGAGAGAGGGGGAGCCAAAGAGTCGCTTGCCCGAAAGCACCAGTCCGTGTCCATAGCACAGTGGGGAAAACTTCCAGACAGGCAGTCCGAGGAAAAACAGGGGGAGGTGCCAGGTTTCGTAGCAGCGGAATCTTCTGGAAATGTACACGTCTGCAGTAGAGGCTGACATTACGGGTCACGTGATTCCTGGATGGGACTCAACTTAACTATTACTCACGTGATTGGGACGGTACAGGATAGAAAAGTTAACGGAAGCAGGCGGGAGTGGGAACCAATAAATAAGACAAAAGATAACCATGGAATAGGCACTGCCATTTTGTCATTTTTTTTTCTTTTAAGAAACCTACAGTAAGGCAATTCTAAAGAACTACACGGCCCACAAGCCAACAGTGCTTCCTGCCACAGCTTCCCACCGGAATTCATAGAACAGCAGCAATGGAAGGAGTAAACACAAGTGCTGCATCTTAAATTGCATACTTTGTATTTGGAGACACTACATACTCTCGCTTACTGCTTTTGCCGACTGTATAATATGGAAGCATGCGATTTTGGACATAGCCAGGCCATGTATTATTTATGTAGTGTGTCCTTTAGTGAAGGATTTTTTTTGATTAAGGCTATCTATATAGCTATCTATATCTCCTGATATTACCACAAATGAATAAGGATAAGATTACATTTAATTGTATTGCTTAAAAACTAAAATGAATAGGAAAAATGGGAGCGGTACAGGAGTCATTTTGAATGGGAGCGGGATGGGAGTCATTTTACCGGGAGTGGGACAGGACAGGATTTTTATTTTAATTTCAACCAGGGATTGGGATGGGACAAGATAATTTCTGTGGGAGTGGGATGGGACAGGAATGAAAATCCACTCCCGTGTCACCCTCTAGTCTCGACCTCAAGGCCAAAGTAGTGTGTGGATTATTTTGGACAGGGGTATCTAGAAAAATGTCATTTCTTGCATTGACCAGCTCATCCTACGTGATTGTATGGCCAGCCATGCAGGGATCAATGGTGTTCATCATGCGTTGTGAAAAATGTTGTAAAGAATTGGGAATGGAATCTGACATTGGCATTTGCAGTTGTGAATGCATGAGTAGAAAATAGGTGCAATTTCAGGGAGCTGAAAAGTGGATCTGATACAGGTGGCTGTGCAGGGTTTCGTTTACGATTTTCAGTCACATCTTAATTAAATTAGGAAAGACCAGCACACATCGGTCCATGCTGTTTGATGCTATGTAGGTGACATTTTGGTGTAGCTTAACTATTAGTTTTCTGCTAATAGCAATGTTAGCACACATACTGTTTTGACATGTAGACATGACTTGGATGTTAGTATAGGACTATTTTTTTTTATAATAACCAAAGCAATTAAACTATTTCGATTTATTGTTCTACGGCATATTGTGTTACCTTAGTGACTACTAGTACTGATTATTTACTACTAATAGTGCATATATAGTGATTTGAGAAGCTACGTGTTTTTTGTGCGGCATGGTGGCTTAATGGACAGCACTTTTGCCTCGCAGTGAGAAGCTCCAGGATTCTATCCCGGTTGAAGCGTTCTGGGTTATTTTTATGTGGAGTCTACATGTCTTCCCCATGTGTTTGTGGGTATACTCTGGGTACTTCAGTTTCCTCTCACAGCCCATACAAGAAATGCATTAGGTTAATTGATTAGGTTAATTAAATTGTTCAAATTGTTCACCTGAGGAGCTGTTTGAATTCCACTGTATATGACTAGCTTGAATATAACCTTAAGTGTTGACATAATCTGTAATTGAATGGCAAACTTCTGAAGAGAGACGATGAATAAACGAAATATTTATCACACATTTATCAAACATTTATGTATCACTAGCATTACAAATGATATCTGATTGTGTAGCCAATTAATAGTGCAATCCCCCCATTTTTCACAGGTAGAAAATAGTGAGAGTATTGTTCGTAAATTAGCTAGGTACCGAATATTTTCCGAGTCATGTGTCATCACTATCTTCACACTTTTAAAATCAGACTAGAACCAGAAAAAGAGTATGTTCCACAGTCACTGCACAGCTCCAGAGATCCCCAGTTCATTTCTGACCTTGGACTCTCCATGTCCTCATGGGATTAGACCAGGTATTCTAGTTTTCCCCCCACATTCCAAAGTTTAATTAGTTGCTCTAAATTGTCCCCAGTGTGAGCGTCTTAGACTTTTAGAGTTGTAACCTTGCTCCTGTCATGAATGGCCAATAAACCTCATGTGATTTTAAACAAACAAACAAACAAACAAACAAACAAGCTTTACTGTTCTGCTTTAACTATGATCTTTCTTTCTTTTAACTCTCTTTCCTTCTGCTGTCCTCTGTGAAGTCTGGATGTATGGTCTGCAGGACAGTCCCACCAAGTCTGAGGCCTCAGGTAGCTGCATGTCAATGTGTGTGTGTGTGTGTGTGTTTAGTGTTTTCCTTGAATTTCTTCTATTTTCTCTTCCGAATATGTTATTTACTTATTAAGAAATGCAGTCAACTATGCTGGTCGAATTTACACCGCCTGAATTCCTGTTATACAAAAGCCCACTCTAATGTGTGAGATATTTTAGTAGTACATGAGAGCAGTATAGATGTGAAACTCCACCCATTACATAAACTGGCAGTGGACAAAATCAGGAACTCTGGTATTATGTTGAATTATTGTTACTTGGTAAATAATAAATGGTAATGGATTACAGTTATAATGATGAAAATATTCATTATCTGAATCTATTGGGTAAATTTGGATAACAGGATTAATGGTTGGACAAGAAATAAAATGTGCACTGGTTTTCCTTAAAGCATTTGCCTTTACATACACAATATTAAGCCACGACTTATCCAGAGCGTCCTCCAGAAGTGCTTTTATTCTTTTTAGTAAACATTACATCATGTTAGCCCATATTAGCACTAGCCCAAGAATACAGTCCAACTACAATCCTCTTGTAGTTTGTAGTTTAGGATTTGATTTTGTTTCCAGTGCAAATCTAAAAATGAAAATTTTAACGAATGTGTTTGGTTGATGAACTCTATGGAAATTGTGCATGTTTTTGTATTGCCAATACTGTTATCATGTCTAATGGACAGTAGTTGGATAGACTGTCTCCTCTCTGACCTTATTCCAAGCCTTTGCCTCAATGCTATTTTCATGGGTTTTTAGGAACAACGGTGAGCAAATAAACAGTTATTTCAATATTGCCCTTATTCTTCAGAAATAAATGGCTAGTCAATTGTTGCCGAGTTTATAGCCATCTGGAGAGCATCTTCGTTTACAACGACTGTAAGTGGGTCGACAGTGATGAAGAAAACAGGAACATATGATGGTTTGTTGTAAAAAAATGCAAGGATGACACAAAGGATAAACTGAAAATGGATGCTTAAGCTGCTAATCTAATCCGTTAGGAAATGATTGACATTTTGAGCTGTTACATGTGCGTTCACATGTGCGTAACAGTAACATAACTTTCTAAGTGCTAATAAGCTACTGTGAGAATGTGCATGTGCTGTAAACATTTTTGCAGAATTTTTTGTTGTTTTTTCTTTTCTTTTTTTAAGGGAGTGAATTTAACTCTTGTTACTCAG
The DNA here is from genome assembly GCA_034779995.1 of Parotocinclus haroldoi. Taxonomy (NCBI): domain Eukaryota; kingdom Metazoa; phylum Chordata; class Actinopteri; order Siluriformes; family Loricariidae; genus Parotocinclus; species Parotocinclus haroldoi. The sequence goes on along the minus strand of JAUZST010036175.1, from coordinate 10,622 downwards.
AGAAGTTTGAGATGGTTCATTAGGAAAAGATACAGAACAAATAACTTTCATTGTAATTCTTTATTTCCTTGTTATGAAGAAATCCTCAACTGTGCCTGGTTTATTTGGCTTTTCTACTGATTTAGGTTTCTGTCAGATGCTTTTTTTTGGTAAATGTATCAGTTTGCGCAAAGACGTAGAATCATAATGTAAGGTTTACATAGTCTAATGATATCCTTACCAGAATTTAATCCTTCACGAAAAACACTAGGTACTTATTTCACTTGGTTTTTGCCCCAAAATCAACAGATAGACATACTTAACTGTTAATCAAAACTGAAAACCAAGCAACATAATAAGAAATAAAAACAAAAACAGGATAAAAATACAAACAAAACAATTTATTTTTTAGTCTTTTTAGTAAAACAGTGAAACTTGACCATAATTGCACATATATAACATAAAACATCTTGGTTGTAGTTAAATTTGCAAACATTTTTGAATAACATTTTCAAAACTGCCCTTGTAAACATTAAAATTAGGCCAACTATTTCTGCATCTTACAGCTCATGTGGCTCAGACGTAAGAGCCAGCAGTTGGAAACAGGATTTTTTTTAATTACACGGTTTGAACCCCAGGCTGGGTTTGCAACGTAAAAAGTTGGATGGTGCAGTTACTGAAGCTTACGATGGACTGGCACCCTGTCCAGGACGTACCTGTGTCTGTGCCCAGTGAATTCTGGAATAGGCTCCACACCCCATGTTGTCAAACACTGACAAGAATAAGTGGGTGTAAGACAGGATAGCTGGATAGTGCATGTCAATAGTGCTATTCAATAGAAGATGGGTTCATGCCATTATTTTACAGGATACAGTTATGTGCTGTGAAGACGGACGTCGGCCAAAATGGACATTGACTAGAGTACCATAGTAGTATAGATACTTTGCACGTTGTGTTATTTTAACAATAATATTCTAACGCAATCTGAAATAGTTTAGTACAGGGGTTTGCTTACACTAGTTTTCTGTTATTCAGATGTGAATTACATTTATTTTGATTTATATTTATTTTAAGACCAGCCATTGTAGCAAACAGACAGATGTTATAAGGCACATACCTGTGTTTGTAATACTTGGTCATTAGAACTCACTCAGAATTGGCTGTTTTTTACATGGGTTATCTGGGCTCAGTTTCCAATGGAATATGGAGCAGTTTAGCTTTTTATGTGCTAAATGTTCAGCCGGACAGAGAGGGAGGTTGGAGAGGGAGGTTGGAGAGGGAGGTTGGAGAGGGAGGTCGGGGAGGGAGAGAGGGAGAGAGTGAGAGAGAGAAAAAAAACCTAACTTTCGGGTCCTGTGTTCGATCACGTCCGTACTAAAGACTCATTTAACTCGTATTAAAAGTATTAAGGAGGATATTCTTTGGTGTTTGTGTGTACCACTTGCTGCTAATGTTGTTTGTAAGTCTATGTACCTGCCCTATTGTAAGTAGTACTGCTTTGTTTACCCATTGAACTGGTTACTGTATTTTGTTGTGTACGATAATCTTGTAAAGCGACCTTGGGTTTGTGAAAGGTGCTATACAAGTTTAACATACATTATTATTATTATTATTATTATTATTATTAAAAATGCATTTAATTTGCATTCTAATTTTTGTGAGCAGTGTATATAACACATCGGTTTCATGCGTCTGATCCTAATACTGCCTATCGATTCATTTTAGGCTTCTGTCAAACAAAAGTATCTGGTCCATCACTGATAAATGATCCCTTACCCAGGGTCGTAACAGTAAATTCACAATAACTGTAAATAATACAGTAACGCAGTGTGTGTATATGTGCCTAGGCTTCAGCTGTGTCTCTGACGCATCTTGAAAATACTTTAAATTACAGTATCATTAAAAAAAAAGACTCCGTGACTATGGCAACGTTCATTCAACGACCCCGTGCGTGTACGTCCCGTTTGGCACAACGCCATGCGGCCTTTAGACGCCGCCTACCCGTAGAGAAGCGTCCACCCATTGAGCAGTCGTTTTGAACTGAAGCCCACGTCCCATGTCCCAGCATCCATTTCGGTCATCGGCAGTACCTGAGCTGCTCCTGTGCAGCAGTGGTGTCCAGCGTATCTTCCAGCTCAGTCTTCAGGGCCTCCAGCTCCTCTCCCAGGTCCCGTTTCTGCTTGTCAGCTTTTGCTCGAGCTGCCCGCTCCAGTTCCAGGTCCTCCTGCAGTTCGCTCAGCTGAGCCTCCAGCTCACGGATCTTCTTATGGGCCAGGTTCTTTTGGGCAGCCTCCTCCTCGATCCTGCACGGAGGAAACCAGGGGCGATAAAGAAGCTGGGAACGACGGTTACGCAGCGTGTAAAAACGTTACCATGATCAATAACGACGGCACGCGGTCATTTACGCCCTGGCCACAGCTGGCGAAGCAGCAGCTGTTTCATTTGTCTGGAGGATAATGAGTGGATATTTTAGCATTAGCTCTACTGGTGGTTTCACCGAATCCAGGTCAATCCAGTCCTGGTTTTATCTAGGTCATCGACGCACAAATCCAGAGATAAAGCGTGCTTAGAAACGAGCAGACTACAGAGGTGATTTGGGCATTTGGAAATTAACATTACGTCACATTTTATCGTTTAGCAGACGGTTTTACCCAGAGTGACTTGATAGGGTGACTTCATCTGATACAAATCTACAATATTGTAGGTTAAGAGCCTTAACCTCAAAAACCAACAGGTCCACAGTCCAATACCCTAACAGCTAGGCCACCACAGTCCCATTCGGGGTCCGTTTAGGACTACCGGAGGCCATACCTGTAGTACCCATACCCTCCAGCTGTCCCACCAGCCCCACCGAGGTTCAGTATCCCTTACGTTTTAAGACGGGTTTACAAGAAATCTAAAATAACCACCTGTGAACAGCTTACAAACTACAATGACATGCTCAGAATCTGATGGGCCTTTGTTTACACTGAAATGCTGTGGACCTACATCTCCTACATCTCCCTGTTCCAGGTTTGCTCCCGCTGTCCACACTGACCTAGTTAGTGACATTTCAGTTTGGAGAGGCACAGGCTTTTTAGAAATTTATGGAAAAACACTCAAACGGGAGGACGGAGGGAAAGAGGGGTAAAATACGGTAGTTTCCCGGCCAAAACGCGAGACTTGGTATTGCTGGAGGTCCTGTTCTAAGTCGTGATCGACCGATATGGACCGATGGTCGATATATGAAGGCGATATCACACTTTTTAATCACAACTGACAAAACTAATAACAGTAAACAAAAACACCAAATTGCTGAACAAATTGTGATCAGTATTAATGAACTAAGCCAGTTTTAATTAGAGCAGCTCACATGGTAAGCAGCACCTTTTTGTTTTTAACCGCAGTTCCAGTTAAAAGAAGCAAGTCGTGACGCTGGAAGAAAAGTTCTTCTCATAAACGGCCGCGCCCTTATTGAATCTCACCGTCTCTTTGTTTTTAGTCACTCAGCCGTCCCAGTTTATGAGCGGCACATTAATACAGGAAGTGCATTTCCTCTGCACCGATCATTTGAAAATCCCAATCGTCTGTAAATCTCTCTAGTTCAAAATTGGCCCAAACGCGGTTCAAAAGCAAGCATAATAAAATGGCGGAACGCGTATAAGCAGCGTGCGCCAAGGCTGACCGAGCACAATGATTCAAGCTTTCATGTTTGATCTCTCCTTCGCCACGCAGACGATAGTATCGCACCTGGCCAAGGCTTCCTGCAGCTCTTCCTCCTTCTTGGCGAGCTGGGCGCGCAGTTCAGCGATCTGAGCCTGGAGTTCGGCGATCTGATCGTGAAGCTCGGTGGAATCGCCCTCCAACTTCCTGCGGTTCTTCTCCAGTTCCTGCCTCATCTTCTCCTCCCGGCGCAAGCGGTCTGACACAGAAACACGCGCCCGTTAACTTTGCTCGCCAATTAATGCGAAGGCGATGCTAAGGTAAACATTTATAGCCATGTACTAATGCTCGTTTCGCAAAAAGGTAATAATGCCTGATGTACATCTGGCTGTTAAACCATGAAGCGTGCACCATGTGTTGCACATTACCCTCCAGATCTGTGATCATGGCCTCGTGTTTGGTCTTCAGCTTCTGCAGACTCTTGGATTTCTCCTCCTCCTCGGCCAGGTTGGTGGTGAATTCGGCGATCCTTTCCTCCAGCAGCTTCTTCTCCTGTTAATCCAACACAGCTACGTGATTACAAAGCTCTCGTCACTTTAGACCTGAATGGGAAGTTTTGTTCCAGCTTTACACTATTGACTTCTGTTTTTATGTCCGAGGGAAACTAGATTTTGTCCTGACTGAACGTTCAATATGTTAAACTCGGACGCTTTTTTAAATGTGGTGCATATAAATATAGCACAGCGCAAAAGTTTTGGACCACGGCTCGATTAGATAGAATTGTTTGAGCAACAGTATAATGAACATCTGCAATTATTTCTCAATCTCTATCAGAATTCAATCGGATGATTCAGGGAATTTGGATGCCGTAATTAAAACAACCCCCCCCCAAAAAACAGCTTATATGGGTTACAGGTCAGTATTTGGTGTCACCTTTCCTTACACTTCATCGGGATGGGCCTTTATAGAAGGGGAGCAGCCAAGAAACCACTTTTTCGGACTATAAAGGTTACAGCTCACAAAGACAATGAAGATCAGTGGTAAAGAGGATTATGGACTGACGAACATAAGAACATTTCGAGTCCAATCCCCAGCAACGTTATACACGATCGTTACACCATCGCTGAAACAACACCGCATCTTTAATTCAGTCCCGAGCGATACAGTCACAGCAGAACGAGGTGTACAGTCATTCAACATGAACGCTGCTACCGCAAAATCTTAAAGATTTATAACAAGGGCACGATTACATCGATACTAGTCAGCCACTGGGCCAATTTAGAGCAACCAATTAACCTCAGATGTCTTTGGGAGCACCCGGATTAAAACCGGGGGGGAAACAAACCAACTTGATGAACCCACACCCACTTAGACAGTTACAATATATATATATATATATATATTTTTTATTTTTTTTACTTAGTAATCCTCTTTCCCAAAACCAGCACAGGTTTTATACGGGACGCCTCTCTGATGCAACATTTCCCACTTATGCAGGGAATTAAAGTGAGTCCAGACCGGCTGAGATATTTCTGTAAATTCACCGACTCGGCGTTCACGTTGAAAGTCCCAAATTACTTCTTCACAAAGTACTTAAAACAGACCTTGCTCAGCTTGTTGTTCTGGTCGTCCACAACCATGACGTCCTCCTCAGCCTTCTTCAGTTTGGCCTCCAGAGTGACTCTCTCCAGCTGCAGCTTCTGACGTGCTGCCTCTTCCTCATCCAGCTGCTGCTCCAGATCCTATTGGATAAGAAAAGAAACACACATTGAACACCTAAAGCCAAGGTCCTTCCACCAGGGTCACGTTTTATTAGAGAACCTCGACCAATCAGAATGTCAGACGTCTCTCACTCACCACTTTGCACACAAAACAGGCAAACTACAGAAAGCATTAACAACGCATGGGCGTCGCCGGGTCTTTTTTTTTAAACATTACATATAAGATTGAACATTCAAATCTTTATATTGGAACAGCCAATATCGGTGCAGCGTCGGTCTGATCTGTGTTTGTGTGATAGTGGAAGAACTGATGGAGGCTCGTTCTTCATTTTTTTAAACGGATTACTCGCTTGGCTTTGGAAAGTAAAAATGCTCTCGTTTCCGAAACGTTACAAAATAACTGCACGAAGATGGATAATCGAACGGCCTCACCACAAAGATTATATACGTCAATACGCATTTAGAGACACCAATCAACCTAACACACATTTCTTTGGACTGTGGGAGGACACCGGAGTACCCGGAGTAAACCCACGCAGACACGGGGAGGACATGCAGACTCCACACAGAAAGGACCCAGGCCGCTCCACCCTGGGATTGAACCCGGAACCTTCTTGCTGTGAGGCGGCGGTGCCGCCCCACCGAGCCCCCGTGCCGCCCCTTTTGGAATACGTCACATTTTCAAAAAAATACCGTGGTATCACAGGATACCATTTTTACTCTTTCAATCATTTAGTATGGAGTCGAGTGAATAATCTTACCGTGATGTTCTGCTGCATCTTTTTCTTCTCAGTTTGAAGGTGGGTGACTCTCTCCTCCTCCTCCTCGACACGTGCTTCTAGGTCATGCAAGATCTCCTCCAGCTCCTGCTTCTTGGCCACCAGCCGGTTCCTCATCTCATCGGCCTCGGCACAGAGGTCCATCTCGGCCTGGAGTTGCTCCTGCAGAGCCATCTTCTCTGAACTTAGCTACAGGAAAGGCAAGCAGAGAGCGATTAGAGCGATCGCGTCTGTCCGCGGCTGCTAGAGAGTCCGTGCTCTCAACACGGCGAGTTTCGAACGGCTTGCCGCTCAGATTACCTGCTGCTGCTTGGCCTCCATCTCCTCCAGCTTTTTCTCCACCTGAAACTGTTTCTCACGGACCTTGTTGAGCTCCTCGTCTTTAGCCTGCATCTCTTCCTCCTGTCTGCTCACCTGCAGCAGAGGCTTGACCTGCAGGGCGGTGAAAAATGGGTTGCAGATACCATCCTGTCTACACACTTTTACAAGAAGACTAGGCCGGGTAGGTCTTTACCTTGGTGAAGAGCCTCCACCACTGCCAGTTCCTGAGTTTGAGGTAAGCAGCGCAGTTCCTCTGGATCACCCTCATGGCTGTCAGTTGCTGCTGCCTCTTAGCAAACGCCCTAAAACCAGAAGAGACAAACGCAGGGTTACCAAGTCTACCCCATAAACCTCCTACATGTACTGTGATGCAATATATTGGAGGCGGAGCTGCTGTGCAAAAGTCTTAGGCCACCACTGGAGGAGATGTACGCCAGTGTGTCAGCAACGGAATACTGCGAACAGTGTAATTATTCCTTATTATACCCCGGCTGGATCCCACCCCGCAATCTGATTGGCTGAGGGATGTTCTAGGAGTGGCAGTATAGCACAGAGAGACCGGAGCTCTTCAAGTATTACTGCGCCACATACGTACGTAACCTAGCAACTATGCCAGCCAGTCAATTGAATTATAATGCGTTTATAAAACCTGTAGGTTTCGAAAACAATTATCAATTCTCTTCTGCTAAATCCACAAGCGGCCCAGCCGGTGCCCACCCGGTAACTCTGGGCGCAAGGGCAGGAACAACCCTAGACAGGGCGCACACATACAATCGCACACTTTAGAGACACCAATTAACCTAACACGCATGCCTTTGGACTGTGGGAGGAAACCAGAGTACCCGGAGTAAACCCACGCAGACACGGGGAGGACATGACCAGCCTGGGTGTGCTGGAATGGGACGGGATTTTCACAGCTCGGGCGAAGAGTAACTGAAGCGATTTTTTCGTTTTTAAGGATCAGTAAGAAAGATAAAGGAAGAGTTTTGTTCATTTGAATATCGCCATACGCATCAAATCGCAATGTATCGTGTTATAATCGTATTGTCAAGTCCTTTCTGGTAGCCACTCCTGCTAAAGCTTTCCTGAACGCAAAGTTAATGCCATGGCGGTAAGTACTTTCGGGCGACGTAGCCACGGCACCAAGCCTGGAAGCTGATGATGACGTCAGTGATCTTCATGTCACGTTCCTCCTCCAAGTGGGCCAGGACTCCGGCGCGAAAGAACACCTTGCTCTGTCCGATGCGGTACAGGTTGGGGTCCAGCTCCAGAGCTTTGATCTGACAGGGACAGGAGTAGAGACGACAAAACCTCGGAGTTATCTTCACTAAACATGCCGTTTAAAAAAAAACCAAAAAAAACATTCACACTCTTGTCAGCGCCGCCCTGGACACCCATCAGAACGAACGTTGAGTGCTGGTGAATTCATCTGAACAGGAGGCAGAAAACAGACTAGATCTTTCATGACTCACCATCAGCACACAGGCCTGCTTGCCATCCATGAAGCCCTTGGGAATGGCGTTAGGGGTGAGGATCTCGTATCTGAGGCACAAAGTAGAAATCCGCTTCAGAAATCAGGTCTCCGAGTGAGAAACAGAAAGGGTACTGTATTGGTAAAGGACGGGGAGTTTAGGAGTACAAACCGCTGTCTGAATTCCTGGAAGACGATGCGGTTAGGGAAACCCTGTCTGCAGATACGGATTCCCTCCAGCACGCCGTTACACCTCAGCTGGTCCAGAACAAGATGAGGATCCAACTTACCGGCCTGAGAGAGAAAGAGAGAGAGAGACAGGGACACACAGAGAGAGAGAAAGACAAAGAGAGATAGAGAGAGACAGAGAGATAGAGAGAGACAGAGAGAGAGAGAGACAGAGAGACAGAGACAGAGAGACAGAGAGACAGAGAGAGAGAGACAGAGAGACAGAGAGAGAGAGACAGAGAGACAGAGACAGAGAGACAGAGAGACAGAGAGAGAGAGACAGAGAGACAGAGACAGAGAGACAGAGAGAGAGAGACAGAGAGAGACAGAGAGACAGAGACAGAGAGACAGAGAGAGAGAGAGAGAGAGAGAGAGAGAGAGAGAGTGAGGGAGAGAGGGAGAGAGAGAGAGAGAGAGAGAGAGCGAGAGGGAAAGAGAGAGAGAGAGAGGGAGAGAGGGAAAGAGAGAGAGAGAGAGAGCGAGAAGAAAAGAGAGAGAGAGAGGGAGAGGGAGAGAGAGAGAGGGAGAGGGAGAGAGGGAGAGAGAGAGAGACAGAGAGAGAGAGAGGGAGAGAGAGAGAGGGAGAGAGAGAGAGAAGCCCAGATTCATTTAACTAAAGTGACTCAGATCATGTGGTGAAGTCCAAACTCAGGCTGTGCCAACATCAGCTGGAGATAATGATGCATGGCACCATTACCATGGGGATGCTCTGACAGATGGAGCTCACACACGTTTCTTCGCCCACAGAAGAAGAACGGACCGCATGCCGGAGGTGTGGAGCGACAGCCGTCACGCTTTGCCTCCATTTGCAAAATTAAATCTAAGAGTGGATCTGTTTACATTAACCGATTCCCGCCGTGACGCTCAAGCGGCAGACCGGCGGTCCAATTCCCGCGTTCCTGGACCGAAGCCTAAGGAACTATTGAATGACCCTGGAAGGTGTAGATGCATCCATCATCTCCGTGTGACGTTTTCAGCTGTTCCAATCGTGCTGCTGCTCCTTATGGAAAGGGTTGGCACCGGGCGGGGTCAGAGGAGGATAATGGGTGAAGCAGATTTACTTTAAGAGGTGGAGCGATCATCGTAAGAGAAGCTGTGCTAAAAACAAACAAACAAACAAAAAAAAAAAACGGTGTAATGTCCCCGCCCACTCTATATTCACAGCCATGGCTCAGATCAGGGGAGCTTTTGGACGACTGGTCACACAGGGAGGACATTCCAAATTTAGAAGGGCAAAGCAAAAAAAAAAGGGTAAAATAAACTGTGAACGAGCTACAATAATTTGGCTCGTCAAAGCCAGTTAATGGTTGCTATGTGGTTGCTATGTGGTTGCAAGGCTGTTGGTACCATGGCTAAGTGGTTGCTAGATGCTGTTGCTATGGCTGTTCATTTTTGCTATGTGGTTACTATGTGGCTGTTATTTGCTAGCCAGGTTGTTACTTCGTGGCCGTTCTGTGGTTGCTAGGCTGTCGCTATGTGGTTGTTACATAATTGGCAAGTGGTTGCTAAGTGTTTGAAAGGCTGTTAAAACATGGATAAGTGGTTCCTGGGTTGTTGCTACATGGGTGCTACACGGTTGCTAGGCTGTTGCTACACAGTCATTCAGTGGTTGCTACACGGTTGCTAGATTGTGGCTACATGGTTGCTAGGCTGTGGCTATGTGGTTGATAAGTGGTTGCTAAACGGTTGCTAGGCTGTCGCTATGTGGTTGTTACATACTTGGCTGCTGAGTGTTTGCAAGGCTGTTAATACATGGTTAAGTGGTTGCTAGGTTGTTGCTACATGGGTGGTACACGGTTGCTAGGCTGTTGCTACTCGGTTACTATGTGGCTGCTATGTGCTTGCTAAGCCTTTTTTTAATACGGTTTATTGAATACTTTGGATCAGGGCTGAAAAATCCCGCACTATGAGTTCTGTTCCGTATCAGGGCGGGGCCGAGAGAGAAGGAGGCGTGTTTAAATTCAGACGAGGTATCACAGTCGTACATGGAGCAGATGAAGGGGGTGAGTGTGTGGGATGGCACCGGGGTAAATGACGATGATGACACTAGGTAACAAAGATTCAGTCTGTACTGTTCACACGGTACGAGGGTCAAAACCATTCATAATTTGTTGCCCAGTAGCACTGGTTAAATGATGATAATAGAGATGCTAGTGATGCTGATGAAGACGACGTCTTACCGTGGGTGCACATGTTGCCTGTGCAGTTCTCCACGTCGTGCCCTCTGCCCTCGCACTCTCTGCCCCGGTGGCGAGGGGGCGGAGCGTTGCACTCCCTCCATCTCTGCCTTTCACAGTGTGTGCTGCACGGGGTCCACTCGCTCCACTCGTCCCATCCTCCGTCCACTGAGGGGCACACGGCGCACATTAACCTCTCCCACCTCTCCGTTCCTTAAATATTGGTCTCTATGTGGTTACTAGGCTGTTCTCAAATGGTTTCTATGTGGTTACTAGGCTGTTCTTAAATGGTTTCTATGTGGTT
>JAUZST010036164.1:0-27875 GCA_034779995.1 Parotocinclus haroldoi | reverse complement strand
TATGTATTAATATATATATGTGTAGTGTATCATATTACTACTGAGAAAATGTAATACAAGAAATATATAAATGAATAACTGGTCAGTTGCAGGATGTAAAAAAGTTGTTGTCTGGCTGAAGGCTTATTTAATCATGGGCAGCTTGCATATGTCATGAATTTGCCATTCACACATTTTAGCAGCCAGGCAAATTCATGACGTATGCAAGCTGCCCATGATTAAATAAGCCTTCAGCTAGACAAAAACTGTTTTACATCCTGACATCCTAGAACTGACAAGTTATTTATTTAGATATTTTTTTTATATCACATTTTCTTAGTAGTAATATTCTATACTTTATAATACAGTATTTGAGACGAAGCAGTGCTGCAGAAATAAACACCTCCAGCTGACTATATGTACATTTATTACAGTCATTTTCAACTGACATGCATTACAGTATGATACTATTTTTCATTTTGGTTTAAAACTATTTTTATTTTATTAATGATGCACATAATTTATTCAGCTTCAAAGTCACAAATATGAGCTTATGGAAAGCACTTGAAAGCAGCACAAAGTGTCCAAATAATTACATACAAACTTTGCACAGCTGAAACTTTGCTTTAGAGAGCACAGTAGTAGTAATATTTAAGTTCTGCAGTGCTGAAATATGCTACTGATAACTCTTAGCAATGCCTTACACACTGATGTATACTATATACACTAATTAGCACCACATCAATCATCTTCCTTAAACAACACAGCCATGTGCTCTTTGTTTATGAGTCAGAATTGGCATTTTCACACATTATCTGGCCTAATAATCCCCCAATCGCAGCTCATGGATTATCATTCTGCTATCATATGCATAGCTGAATTTGGGAATTAATGTTTCATCAGGGTTTGCGCCTTGACTCACAAACTAAAACGTATACAGTATATATGCACGTACTATATATTCTCTAATATATATTCTGTCAAATTCTCTTAAACACCTTTGGAGACAGTTAATGGTAAAGAAATTAATGTTCAATTCATGGTGGACATTCCTGCAGTTAGCATGCCAATTGCACGCTCCTTCAAAACTTGCAACATCTGTGTCATTCTGTTGTTTAATAAAACTGCACATTTTAGAGTGGACTTTTATGGTGGCCAATCTAAATGCCTTTTACATCTTGTCCACACACAAAAAACATGGTAAAACATGATATTTTGGTATTCGGGGTGTACCAAGACATCAAATTCCAAATGTGTACACACAATATATGGATTTATGAAGAAATAGACAGGTAACATCTTTGTTGTACTCACAATTTTCAATAGATGCTCTCACTCTTTAATCACAAAATATTATATGGCAACAGACCATTCAAAGTATCCACAGAGAAATGTTAAAAAGTTGTATGGATTGAAGAAATCAATAATATTATTTAATATAACTTATAATGAATACAAACTAGCTATATTTAGCAACATGATTTAATATTTCTGTTACAACCTGATTAATCATTCATAGTCTAGAATGGAAAAAAATAAAATCTCTAAATTACGTCAGGTGTCCCACTTAAGTGAATGTCTAATCTTTTTTGTGGCACATTCTATTGATAACTCATTGTGTATGTCCATTTTATAACACAATTATGTACATTAAACACTGTAATTTAAAGTACAGCAATGTGTTGCAAAATTTCCTTTTGGAAAACATAGGTTTTTGTCAAGTCAAGTGGTTTTATTGTCCTTTCAACCATATACAGTGGTGTACGGCACACAGTGAAATTGAAGAGGACCAAGGTGCTACATAGTGTGTGCAGTTGCAATGGTGTAAGACAATTCACAATAAATACTAGAAACCATACAGTACTCTGCAGGACAGTTTATAATATATAAAACAATAAAGAATAAATATGCATTTTATAACTAGACTGCTCACAAAAATTAGGGGATATGTTAAAATGTTTTTTTTTGTCTAAACTGTTGGCAAAAATGTGATGTGACCAAATTTTGTCTAAAGTAAATATTTTGTACAGCCACCATTATTTTCAAGCACTGCCTTAACTATATTGGGCATGGGATACATTAGAGTGTAATGGATTGAGTGGAAAGAGTAGCATTCTCCATCACTCCTCCATATCAACATCAAAGAACTGGTGGGTGTTAGAGACCTTGCCCTCCTCCACAGATGCTCAACAGAGTTACGTCTTCAGACATGCTTATTCAGTCCAGCACACTTACCCTCAATTTCTTTAGTGAGGCAGTGGTCATATTGAACTTACAGTGACCAGAGTGATAATACCAACCTTAACACACCTGCTACATAATATTGGTGACTAGTAGTCTTAGAATTTTCTCCCCCAATGTATATTTTGTGTGCTTTGTCTGCTTTTGACAAGAGCTAGCATGTGGCATAGTTAATGCCAACTGTGTACTTGTTTTCGGCAATGTATGTGTCAGTAAGGTGTTCTTATTTTGTGAAGACACACCAGTATGATTCATACAGTGGCAGCCATGCACTAAAACCAGTAATGGCCACCAGTTGATCAAAATGGTGACATTCACTTTCTAATATTATTTTTTTTTACTTTTGAGATTCTATCATGTATTCCTTCCTAGTCAAGGCAGAACCTGACCAATTCTCTATACCAGATAATCATAAAACATCCAATCAGTCATTTGTTCTTCTTTGCCCTGGTATATCTAAATGTCATACAAAAGTTAAAAAACATTGAGAATATATAACTGACTAGAAAAGACTAAAAAAATGATGTTTTTACTGATGTATTTTGATGAATGACATTTCCACTTTGATCAGGTGACCTTATGTTTTACATAATACTAAACATTTTAATGAGTTACAATGTTTATGTAAAATGAATTGTTTGATTTTCACAAATCAAGAGAAATAAAAAACAGCTTACATAGGCTACAGTAACCAGTATTTATTGTCACCTTCCCACATAAATGAGCAATGAGAATCTGGCAGCTTCGGTGGGAAACAAAGTTAACCCTCAAAGCTTGATCAGCAATAGTCTTTTTGGAAAAGTGGCAGTCAAGAAACCACTTTTTTTTTGGTAACATGGCTAAAAAGCCTAAGATATGGGATAGCTCACATATGCAAGAAATTATTTCCAGACAAGACTGGAAATTTAATTATATTTGTAAATTTATTTGGTGTGGCTAGGAGGTCATGAATCTTAAAAAAATCCATTTAATTTCAATTTCTTTCTCTTATCATCATGAGGATTCCCACAACAATATAGACTAGTAAAATGCATAATTACTGAGATGTAATATTTTTTTTATCAGAATCTACATCTCCATGTGTTCAATATGCAATTTTACATTAATAGATAGTGAAGAAGAAACATAATCACAGATTTTTTTTACTGGATTGATTCCTACCGAGTTATTTAATTTTGACAACATCCTTGTCAGACAATTTGACACCACTGATTTTGAAGTGCAAGAGCAGGTGGCAAAAAGTAATCCCATTTTTCAAAAGCAAATTATGATTGTGATTATCTGACAACAAATCTAAGCTGGTAATTATTAAGTTGACCACCTGAGGCCTATCCCATTCCACTCCCATTCCTTCAACAATTAGTATGATAGAGAGTTTGGGGATATCTCACTCATTTCACCTCAGCTAAACTGTTGTTATAGGTAATGACTTTGGATATTTGTCTCTTAACTTTATTGTTCTGCAAATAGAAACTTCAATGGCTTCCCTAGAGGAAAGAAAGACATACTGCCATCAAGCCATGACAGAGGGCCTTGAATGAGTAATGGTAAGCAAGAGCTTTGTTCACTATACAAAGCTTTGTGTCTCTTGCACAAGATTAATGACTGCCTGTAAAGGTGAAGAACACCTGCTAACTATTCATCATCTTTGATGCATTCGGGCAACTTTTTAACAACTAAATTACGAAAAAAAAATCTCAAGGTTCAAGCTTGTTTCACCAAATGTTTAAGGGCAATTATATTACTGAAACCATTTGTTGGAACCATACCTCAAGAGCAAAAAGATTTATCCGTACTGAGTTAATTGTTAAGCAAAGAGCAGCTGAAAAAAATAAAAAAAGTGCAATTAGCAGGCTCAGTAAAAGAATGTAACTAGCTGGCTTCACTAATTTGAAGTAAGTTGTATATATACAGTCCTGTACAAATTGACTCACCTCCTATGGTAAGGGTGATTCTAAAAAAGGTCAGAAATTAGCCCAGAATGACACAGGAGGACCTGGCCAATGATTTGTTCACGTCGTTCTTATTTATTTTTTTCCAGCGTTTATGAAGCGCCACAGGTGATGTAAGTGGAAATGTAAAGGTGAATAAGACATAAATCGTGTGACACAACAAATCGATAAATAAATTTGTTGCCAGCACTTTTAATAATCTTTTTTTTATCGATTTTGTCGATTCGTTGTTGCAGCCATATGTCAGATTATTTTATGCAATAAAATGCAAATTAATTATTAATTATACAATGTGAATTCTGGCTTTTAGATTCTTCACCATTTTTTGTAGGTGGGACAACTTGCAAAATCAAGTATATGACAAGTGTATCAAATATTTATTTTCCTAACTGTATATGTATACACAAGTATTAAACAACAGTTATTTTATGCCGTTCTAATCATCAGAACATGCTGCATACAACAATGCTAGAAGGTAAAAAGAAAGAATGTAATGTTTCAGTTGCAGAGTGCTTATGCTCTGCATGCCCCCATTGGCTGTAAGCATAGCGATGTTCAAGGCCAAGAAAAATTTTACTATAGAAATAATGTTTTTACAAGATATTTCTAATAAAAATAAATAAGCTTTTAGACCAAGTTAGATGTCAAAGTGTCAGGATAAAATATCAAAGCATAGGCCTTGAAAATAGAAAATTTACAATCCCAAATGAGTACATTTACATTTATGGCGTTTAGCAGACACCGTTATCCAGAGCAACTTACAACTTATACAGTCTTACAATTCAAGCAAGTGTGTGTTAAGGGCCTTGTTCAGGGACCCAACTGTGACAGCGGTGGCATTTGAACCCAGTACCGTCTCGTCCATAGTTCATAGTCCAGTACCTTAACCACTAGGCCACCACAGTAGTAAAAGTTGGGACAGTATGGAAAATGCATTTAGAAACACAGTGTTTCTTATAGTGTTTATTTCCTTTGACTTTTATTTAATTCCAGGCAATATGAACCTGAGATATTACATGTTTTGTCTGGTCAACTTCATTTTATTTGTTAATGAACATCCATTCATGATTTGGTGCAACAGCAGCATCCAGGATGCTGGGCTGAGTTTTGATGAACAATGATGGCCAGGGGATCTCCAGTTTGTCAACAAATGCATGAGATTATTCAAATATTTATAAACAATGTACGTCAAAGAAAGATTGGAAATGGATTTGCATATTTCTCCCTCTACAGTGCATAATATCATTAAACGTTTCAAGGAATTGGGGGAAATTTCAGTGCGTAAAGGCCAAGGGCGCAAGCTTAAGCTGAATGCCTGTGATATTTCATCCCTTACAATGCACTGAATCAAAAACCACCTTTCAACAATAGCTAATATAGCCATATGGGGAAAGGATTATTTTGGCAAACCTTTGTCAAGCACCTCTTCATTTTGTGTCTTTGAAGCTCACACAGTCCTGTGCAATTTTATTGAACACTACTAGATCATTTGAGGTCCACTGATTAGGTAGTAGGGGGCAGACAAGGCAGTACTGCATTGTATGGTCTTCTTCTCTACATTCTCAGGTGGGTTGGCTAGTTTAGTAGACAAACCGCTCAATGTTTCAGTTCACTGGCTGGTCACTGGTGTATATGTTATGCTGTATATGCTGATTGCAAAAATTAGGGGATGTTTAATTTTGATCAGTGAAAAAAGATAATTAGATTGGGGTAGTGTTCAAGATAGTGGTGCTTTGGTTTCACCCTAAATGCAGGTAAAAATGATGCAGAAGCTGCTGATGTTCAAAGATTTTGATTTTGTAAATGTAGCTGAAATTTCCACAATGTCTTTATGATCTGTAAGGACATACCAAGTAGTGTCATTCTCTGACACTTTATCCCCAATCAGAAATGACAAGAGCCTCAAGTGTCCAATTTCCATGTGCATTCCCACCAATTGTCCCTTATAACATAAATGTTTGGAATTATATATGGCCTGTTTTTGTCTGATAACTTATATGAAAAGCACTGACTTGCAGCATTTAGTAAAGTATATAAGTAAAAAGTAAAGTATTCTTAGCAGTCAATGTTTTAAACACAAACACAGACCCACATACGCTATTCTTTCCAGCAAATGATGTAAAACGTCAGGTGGAAAGGCTGTTCATAGTGAAAGAAGTTTAGCTTATTTAAGACAGGATCACATTTAATACCGTTGACAAAAATTGTCCTTTAAACATTCAATGAAATTAAATAAAATTTTATTTGTATAGCACTTTTTACAATAGACATTGTCACAAAGCAGCTTTACACTGATGTATAAACAAGTGTGACAAACTGAATATCTATTGAATCTATTTGTCCCCATTTGTCCCTAATGAGCAAGCCAATGGCGACAGTGGAAAAGAAAAACTCCCTTAGATTAAGAGGAAGAAACCTAGAGAGGTGCCAGACTCAGAAGGGAAACCTATCCTTATTTGGGTAATAATATTATTAACATTATATATAAAAATGTATTAAATCTATAACAAGATGGGAGAGGGAGCATCTTCGGCATCATCAACATGGCTGATCGTTCCGTCTGATATCATCTTCCATAGCAGGGTCACCGTTGGAGTGAGAACCTCGAAAAAGAGGAAATGAATTAGACATGCTCTTTGTTGTCATCAACATGTAAAAGACTACATTTGGAACCAGAACTACAGACCGAATGCTTGACTAAGCAAATAAGTCTTGAGCCTAGATTAACATTATCATCATCATCATTATCAACCTGTAAATCAAAAACCACATCAGGTGTCTCCTGAGGAGGAGACCCCACCAGCAACTAGTTTAACACCAGAGTGTTCACTTAGTGGTGGGTAAGAAAGAAGTTCAGCTTTAAAGTCTTTAAAAGCAGAGCTTTGATATAAACTTCTGTGTGAGGTAAAACTTGAATAAACTCTTGACTTGCACAATGATTATAAGGACAAACAACAGTTTTTGTTTTAAAATGGCTGTTAAAGTTGACAAAAGTATCGTTTAACACTTGTAGTTTGGTTAAAGTCACAGTTCAGCATATGAGGCATCTCTCTTTGAAGTTCAAAGATTCGCCACATAGAAATCCATGACTTCACGTGTGTTGCTAGAGCCTTGTATGATTTAAAATAACTTATCTTCCTCAGCATTACCAGAAGAAGATAACTCAATTTGGATTAAGCAAGGTTGTTTTTTTGCTTTTTGCCTAATTCTATGCCATTTGCTTTAGGTAGGGCTTGGCGATATTGGCGAAAAAATCTTTTGAAAATAAAAAAAATCCTTCATATTTACATTTAGATTTACTGTATTTAGCAGACGCCCTCATCCAGAGCGACTTACAAAAATGCTTTAAAACATCAGTAACATAATCCATTCTTAATAATAAGGACTCTAAACAAGAATACACTTCTGAAACTGTAAAGGTTTTTTTTTTAAGACAAAAAAAGACGAGAGGGGTTTAGTTGAGGTAAGTGCGGATAAATGGGTCTTCTAACAGCGTTTGAAGATAGCCAGAGACTCAGCTGTTCAACATTGAGAGGAAGTTCATTCCACTATTTAGGAGCCAAAACACAGAAGAGTCTAGACGAGTGCCTTCCTCATCTCCTCAGAGACAGTGGGGAACCAGTCGAGCAGTGCTGGAGGACCAGAGTGAACGAGGTGCAGTGCGGTGTGTGAAAAGTGCTGCAAGGTGCAGCAAGGAGGGTGCAGGCCCATTTTTAGCTTTCTAAGCAAGCATCAGAGACTATAATCTGATGCAAGCAGCTACAGGGAGCTAGTGGAGAGAGCGGAGCAGTGTTGTAGTGTGTGTGAACTTGGGAACATTGAACACAATGAAATGAATTCTGGATCAGCTGTCATAACTGGATAGCAATCAGAGGAAGCCCTGCTAAGAGAGAATTACAGTAGTCCAGTCTTGAAATAAGGGACTGAACCAGAATCTGTTAGCAAGGTGGGAAGAAAAGGACAGTTGTTTGTCCATGGTCTCTCCCAGGTTGCGAGCCACGACAGAGGGGGAGATCCTAGCCTTGTCCACTGAGAGGACATGGTCTTAGTGAGGACAAGAGTCACCTGAGAAGAGTAATTGGGGTCATTCTAACGTCCGTGTACATCCCGCCACAGGCGGACAAGAGCCTGGCTCTTGGGAAACTCTACAAGGCGATTAACAAGCAGGAGACCACGCGCCCTGAAGCCGCCGCCATTATTGTTGGGGACTTTAACAGAGCAAACTTGACGGAAGTTTCTACAAAGTACTTCCAGCACGTTCTATTCAGTACTCGAAAATCACGCACACTGGACCATTGCTCTCTTCCGGGAGGCATATAAAGCCCTCCCCCGACCTCCATTTGGCAAATCAGATCACACCTCCATCCTGCTTCTGCCCACCTATAGGCCGAAGCTGAAACGGGAACCGCCCACCACCCGGGAGGTACATCGCTGGTCTGACCAATCAGACTCAGTGACCGGATTCATCAGAAAGTGCATAGAGGATGTGGTGCCCACTAAAACAGTGTGTGTTTACCCCAACCAGAAGCCCTGGCTTAACTGTGAAGTCTGCACAGCTCTGAGCGCACGTACTGCTGCCTTCAAATCAGGTAATAAGGAGGAGTACAAAGCAGACAGCTATGCCCTCCGTAAGAGCGTTAAGGCAGCAAAACGTGAATACAGAGCGAAGGTGGAGTCACAGTTCAACACCACCAGCGCGAGGGGCCTGTGGCAGGGGTGAAACACAATCTCTGACTTTAAGAGGGAAGCTCGCTCTGTGGAGAACATCAGTGCAGCACTTCCAGACGAGCTCAACTCCTTTTACGCCCGTTTTGAGGTGCATCACGCCACGCCCCCAGAGAGAGCCCCCGCTACCACCAACTCACACTGCCCTTCCGTCTCCGTGGCTGATGTGCGCAGATCTTTTATGCGCGTTAACACCCGCAAGGCTGCCGGACCTGACGCCATTAATGGCCGCATTTTGAAAGCGTGCGCAGATCAGTTTGCGGGAGAGTTTACAGACATTTTCAACCTCTCTCTCTCCCTCTCAGTGGTACCAGTGTGTTTTAAACTGGCCACCATTGTTCCAGTCCCAAAGTCAGCCAGTGTATCAACCCTAAATGACTGGCGTCCAGTTGCTCTGACCTCCATCATCAGCAAGTGCTTTGAGAAACTGGTCAGAGAATTTATCTGCTCCTCACTGCCTGTCACCCTGGACCCACTGCAGTTTGCTTACAGACAGAATCGATCCACTGACGATGCAATAGCCCTGACACTGCACACTGCCCTCTCCCATCTGGATAAAAAGGACACATATGTGAGAATGCTGTTTGTGGACTACAGCTCAGCATTCAATACCATCGTCCCCTCGAGGCTGGATGTTAAGCTGCAGGATCTGGGTCTGAACAGTTCTCTGTGCAGCTGGATCCTGAACTTCCTGACGGGCCGTCGCCAGGTGGTAAGGATGGGCAGTATCACCTCTTCTTCACTGGCTCTCAACACCGGAGCTCCTCAGGGCTGTGTGCTCAGGCACAATGGTGCCAGGAGAATAACCTTTCTCTTAACGTCAGCAAGACCAAGGAGCTGATAGTGGACTTCAGGAAGCAGGAGAAAGTGCACACCCCCATCACCATCAATGGAGCCACAGTGGAGAGGGTCAGCAGTTTCAAGTTCCTTGGTGTTCACATCACAGAGGAACTAACATGGACTGAACACACCACACGGGTGGTGAAAAAAGGACATCAGCGCCTCTTCTACCTTAGACGGCTGAGGAGGTTTGGTATGAAACCCCCGCATTCTCAGAATGTTCTACACAGGAACTGTGGAGAGCATCCTAACAGGTTCCATCATCACCTGGTACGGGAACTGCACTGCCACCGAGCGGAAAGCCCTGCAGGGTGGTGCGGTCAGCCCAGCACATCACCGGGGTCCATCTCCCAAACCTCCAGGATTTGTACGCCAGCCGCTGTCTGAGGAAGACCAGGAGGATCCTGAAAGACTCTACCCACCCAAGCCACTGTCTTTTCACACCAATGCAGAGCGGCAGGAGGTACAGGAGCATAAGGACCAGAACCAGCCGGTTCAGAGACTGCTTCTTTTACTGGGCCGAGGCTGCTGAACAGTCAGTAGTGCTGGTGTAGCAGTCAATGGACCTGTCATGTGTACATCTGTATATACAACAGCTTCTATTTAATAACTATAATATTATAACTGTGTGTAATACTGGTGTATATTGTGTACATATTAGACTAACGTGTATATAGATATATATTTTTTTGTTTTTAAGTACTGCAAGGGACTGTGCAAGTTTTTCACTCACCTGCAAACCTGTGTAAATGTTTTTTCTGTGCAAGTTTTTTCATTCAGTGTCTGCAGACATATAAATAATGCATATAGCAATTGTATTCCATTATTTTTTTTGATAATGAAATTATTCAGTCTGTCTGTGTGTTTTCAGCAAGTTTAGCGCTATCTTTGAGAACCTGTCCAGGCAGCTTGGCATCCTCATCAAATTCGCTTGCTTTTCAGTTTGCGCTTTCAAATGCACAGAATAGTCTTTGACCTAGTTCTCAAGTGAGGGGTGTTTTGTTGTGAGATGCCATTGTTACAGTTTCTCCCCACAGATAACACACAATGGAAGAGACTGCAATAGTTCTTCCTTTAATCTATATGTAATTTAATGCAAAAAGTCTGGACCGTCACGACCACCTCTGTTTTGGCACCTATATTTGCAGTTGGTAAAGTTGATATATTCTATGTCTCTAAAAGTGCTAGTTAAATTTTAACATATTTAGAAACATAAGTCATTTTATACTGTGAATAAATGCAAGTAGAACATAAGCTTTTGTGCTTATAGTTTTAATAAATCTCATAATAAATAATTAATTCAAACTTGATTCTATTCTATGATGTAGGTGAAGTATCTCCACCAAGTTTAAACCAGATCTGTGGCGGGAATTTTGAGTTATAAACACTTGTCTATATAAATGTCTATATTTATCAAATCTTATAATATCATTCAGTCCAATTTGATTGTATTCCAGAATATCCAGTAAGTGTTCTCAGCCAGTTTGAACCAGAACTATACATTTTGATTTATAACCACTTTAAAATATTTCTTTAATAAACCTCATAGTTCATAATTTATTTAAATTTGATTCTATTCTGCAACATCTGATGTGTTCCCACTCAGTTTGATCATGATATATGGTGGAAATATCCTGATTTACTTTCCGGACCTCACTTCTTATATTGGACCTTCACCAAGTTCTACAGAGGCAAAGAAATATACAATCCGTGACTTACCTGGGTTATGTCATCTTGTCCCGGGGGTTGCCATGGATGAGAGCAAGGTCGCCGTGATTCTCGACTGGCCTGAGCCTCTCACACTTAAGGATCTTCAGCGCTTTCTGGGCTTTGCTCATTTTTATCGGTGGTTTATCAGGGATTTCGTCTGGGAGATCCACCGAAGTTACGCCTCGTGGCTTACTTCTCTTACAAATTGTCCCCGGCAGAATGTAATTATGTCGTGGGAGACAGAGAGCTTATAGCCATAAAACTCATAATAGAGGAGTGGAGACACCGGCTGGAGGGGGCGCTACATCCAGTAACGGTTTACACAGATCATAAGAATATGGAATACCTTAAGGCAGCTAGGCGCCTCAACTTCCGGCAGTTTCGGTGGTCGCTATACTTACACGTTTTCACTTGGAGATCTACTATTGCCCAGCAAGCAAGAACTCAAAGGCAGACATGTTTTCCTGTTGCCTCGAGACCCACTGCGGAAAACATGGAGGACCCAGTTCCCATCTTCCCTCCGACCTGCTTCCTCAGGTCATTCACTGGGACTTCGAGCATGATTTGGAACAAGCACTAGCCAATTCACGACCTCCACCGTGTTGTCCACCAGACAAAAGGTACGTTCCTCCAGAGTTCCGCAGTCGGCTTCTTACTTGGGCCCACGTCTCTCCCTGCATGGGACACCTGGAGGAAATCCGTACCCACCAGCTCCTGGCTTCGCGTTTTTGGTGAAAGGCTGTGCTTAAGGACATTCATGAATTCATCTTTTCGTGCCCCACATGCGCTCAGAGTAAGACTCCCAGGACTTTACAGGAGGCAGTCTCAGGCCCTTACCCATACCTTGTCGTCTCTGGTGCCACCTGGCTGTGGACTTTGTCACTGACCTTTCTCCCTTGCAAGGTTATACTACTATTCTGACCATCCTGGACCAATTCTCAAGAGCAGTTAAGTTCTTCTCTTTTTTAAACTGCTCACAGCATTTTAAACAGCAGAGGTGCTTTTTAGCAAGGTTTTCACGTCATTTGGGATTCCTGAGGTAATCCACAGGGGTCCTCAGTTCTCTTCTGCAGTATGGGAAGCCTAGCAGTCAGCCTCACATTGAGCTATACAACACAATCTAATGGCCAGTATGAACAGGTAAACCAAGAGTTGAAAAAATATTTGCGTATATACTGCAGCATGAACCTAGCCGATTGGGCCCTTTTCCCCCCCAAGGGCAGAGATTGCTCAGAACTCTCTCTGGCTCTTATCTACTGGTCTCACACCTTTCCAGTGCCTGCTCAGATATCAACCTCCATTGGATCCCACTCCATTCAATGCCCCAGATGTGGACACCTGGTTCAAGAGAAGCGAATCTGTTTGGGGCCAGGTGCACCAACACATCACTCAGGCCATCCACAGATACCAGACTCAGGCAGATCATCATCGCAGTCCGGAACCTACTTTCCAGCCAGGAGATTGGGTTTGGTTGTCTACCCATAACTTTCACCTTCAGGGGAGTAGTAAATCAAGCCTTTCAAAATTTTGAAGAGAATCAATAATGTCACTTAATGCCTTGCTCCACCGTCCCACATGGATATTCACCCTGCTTTCCATGTGTCTCTCCTCAGATCCTGGGTCCCTGGTCCATTGGTTAATTTGCCTTTCATCCAGCCACAACCAGAGGAGGTAGACGGTGCCCCCGCATACTCGATCTACCGCCTGCTGGATTTCCAGAGGCGCATCTCGCAGCTGCAATACTTGGTGGATTGGGAAGGCTAAGGCCCGGAGGAACAATGCTGGATTGACGCTAAGGACGTCCTGGACCCTCTTCTCATCTGAGAGCTCCACACTGGCCCTGCACCTCGCAGCCGTTGGCGCCCTCACGGTTCTACCTCTCATGGCCGACCCTTCAGGTCTCGTCACTCCTCTACTAGAACGAGTCCATTGGGGGGGGGGCACACAACCCAATGCTGCAGAGGACCACACCCACTCACAGACACGTACTCAATCACCGTGCTAATAATCTCTCACACCTGTTCCTCATTTCTAACACAATACTTAAAAACTCCGTCATCATTATCTGTTGCTGTATCACTCGGTTTACCCCTGTGCCTGAAGCGTTACTTTCATTGCTGTTCGTATTATCGTGTTTTGTCCATTTTGTCTGCTTATTGACTTTGTCTTTTGAGCCTTTGGATTGTTTTTTAACTCTCCTGTTACCGACTTGGACTGTTCACATTGTGTTTTTTGCCTGCCGTCTGTTGATTATAAAGCCTTATTACCGGAAGCTGTATTTGTCTCCGCTCCATTACAATCTGATACAGATGTATGTGCTGTATTTGCATTTATTCACAGTATAAACGGACTTATGTTACCATATTAACTCTTCTAGAGTGTAACATAATATATTCAATTCGCTAACTGGAAACAAATTTTTATCTCTACTTTATTCTTAGACATATTGGCTTGATCTGTCACACCCAGGGACTGCTCATGTGACCACACCCGGTCTGCATCAGCGTCCTACTGATTACACACACCGGTTCGCAATTCTCCATCAGCGGTATCATCACCGCCTACTTAAGCCTCCATTCACCAGCTACTCTCCGCTAAGCTTCTTGGTTCTACCCCAGTTGCTCCGTGTTGTTTATGGTTATCACTATTACTTACCGTTGCCGACTACTGCCTGTTTTTCCGACTCTGTCTCTGCTCTCACCCTATCCCGCTTCGTCTGTGTTTTCGACCCTGGACTGTTTTCTGGTTACTGAGTTTTGCCTGCCATCTTTTGTAATAAGCGCTTGCTTCGCACACGCCGCATTTGGGTCTGCTCCTTCTATCACCCAGCGGTACAGTAAGCTTAGCTGCTATGGACCCAGCAGTGTCACAGGCGGACCCCGCTTCTCAGCCCACTCTGGTGGATCCCATCGCTATGCTGGACGCTCGCCTTAATGATGTTTCCCAGGTCGTCGGACAGCTGATCACCGACCAGCGAGCCCTACAAAATCTGGTACCCACCGTCGATCGGCTAGCACTCCAGGTGTCACAGCTTGCGACATCCGTACTCCCCACACCTGCCGCCAAAGCCGTTCCACTGCCTAGAAGTCCACCACGGTCTTTGGCACCCTCTGCTGGTGTCAGACTCGCATTACCGGAGAAATATGATGGGAACCCTGATCGGTGCCAGGGGTTTCTCTTGCAGGTAGAACTATATTTCACCCACTCACCTCCCGAATCTGATTCTGCACGGATTGCCGTAATAATTTCTCTGCTCTTGGGACCTGCTCTGGATTGGGCCACGGCCGTCTGCAACCAACAAGGACCAGAGGCTAAGGAGTACATCAGATTCTTAGGGGGTTTCCGGTCTGTGTTTCAACACCCATGTGACGGCCGCTTGGCTGCTGAACAACTTCTCGATGTTCGTCAAGGTAACCGTTCGGCGGCCGAGTTCGCATTGCAATTCCGCACATTGGCGGCACAAAGTGGCTGGAATCAGGAGGCCCTACTACCCACCTTCTGAAGAGGACTCAGGGAGGAGCTGCAGAACAAATTGGCTGGACGGGACTCTAATCTTTCTCTGGAAGAACTGATTTCACTCACTATTCGTCTGGACCAGCTCCGTACCTCCAGGGGACACTCTCGCTCCCGCACTGTCCTTTCACCTTCCACGACGACCCTGGAAACCCCACCGGAGCCCATGGAGGTGGGTAGAACTCGTCTGGATCCCGAGGAGCCCCGACGTCGTATTAATTTAGGACTATGTCTGTACTGTGGTTCTGACCAACATCAACGTTCGGATTGCGACCTAGCCCCTGCATCTAAGTTCTCCGCCACCCGCAAGGGTTCCTCGGCTGGCACCGCCCGGGTGAGTACTCGTCCACTCGCGGCGTCGTTTACGGTCCCAGTGGTTTTGTGCCTGCCTAATACTAAGCTCTCCCTTACAGCGCTGAACGATTCAGGAGCCCAGGGAATTTCATCACAGCGCAATTAGTAAACAGATGGAAGATCCCCTGCTCACCCCTCCCCACCCTGCACAAAGTGACGGCAGCGAACAGAAAGCAGAAAAATGAGTCTTTCACACTCAGTCGGTGACGTATTTGGGGTACATCATCTCCCCTTGAGGAGTAACTATGGACGAGACCAAGGTAGAGGCGGTCCTTCGATGGCCCGAACCCCACTCCCTCAAGGGCTTGCAGCGCTTCCTGGGGTTCGCCAACTTTCACCGTCGCTTCATCAGAGACTTCAGTAAGATTGTCGCACTTCTGATGGCTACGAGACAAGCCACGCTCTTTGTTGTGGTCTTTTAAGGCACAAGCTGCCTTTGACGCTCTAAAGAGGGCGTTCTCAGAAGCCCCAGTTCTGTGTCACCTGGACCCTGACAAACCCTTCATCGTGGAAGTGGACGCATCGTCAATAGGGGTCGGGGCCATCCTGTCACAGCGCCTTGGGGAACCTCCTAAACTGCATCCAGTGGCCTTCTTTTCCCGCAAACTCTCTCCAGCCGCGCGCAACTATGATGTAGGGGACAGGGAGCTGTTGGCCATCAGACTCGCCTTAGAGGAATGGCGACATTGGCTAGAGGGGGCCAAACACCAGGTAACAGTGCTAACTGACCACAAGAACCTGGAATACCTCAAGTCTGCCAAGCGTCTGAACCCGCGTCAGGCACGCTGGTCTCTCTTTTTTGCTTGGTTCGACCTCGCTATCTGGTAACGCCCTGCATCAAAGAACTACAAGGCGGATGCTCTGTCACGCTGTTCGGACCTGTCGTCAGAGACTCCTGAGGGGCCCGAATGAGTCCTCCCAGCCACATGCTTCCTTGGGGCGATCCAGTGGGACTTAGAGCGGGAATTGGAGTCACTCACTCGTTCCCGTCCTCCTCCGGGCTGCCCACCGGGAAGGAAATATGTTCCCCCCAACTTTCGGAATCAGCTCATTACCTGGGCCCATGTCTCTCCCTGCTCTGGACACCCAGGGGAGACCCGTACACATCCGCTTCTGGCTTCTCGTTTTTGGTGGAAGGCTATGCGCAAGGACATTCATACACTCATATCCTCATGCTCCATCTGTGCCCAGTGCAAGACTCCATGCACCTTACCGGCTGGCCATTTGCTCCCCCTGCCCATTCCCCAATGCCCGTGGTCTCACATCTCTTTGGATTTTGTGACGGATCTTCCACCATCCCAGGGTTATACTACAGTTATTACCATTGTGGATCGTTTCTCACGGACAGTCAGGTTTCTTTCCTTCCCCAAGCTACCTACAGCCTTTGAAACGGCGGAGGCCACGTATTTACCCTATTTGGTATTCCGGAGGTAATCCACACCGACCGAGGTCCGCAATTTACATCTTCTGAATGGGCGGCCTTTCTGGAAAAATTGGGGATAACAGTCAGCCTGACCTCCGGTTACCATCCCCAGTCCAACGGGCACTGTGAGAGGGTCAATCAGGAACTGGGGAAGTTCCTACGGACATACTGTATGGAGAATCCATCCGATTGGGCCCGCTTCCCTCCCTGGGCAGGGATAGCCCAAAATTCCCTTCGCCATTCTTCTACGGGCCTCACGCCATTCCAATGTCTCCTCGGTTACCAACCTCCATTAGTCCCATGGGACCCTACACCATCTGAAGCTCCAGCTGTAGACGCCTGGTTCAACAGGAGCGAGACCGTCTGGGGTCAGGTACATCGCCACATTACGCAGGCCATCCAAAAATATCAGACCCAGGCGAATCGCCGACGGAGTCCTGAGCAGACATTCCGGTCTGGTATGGCTCTCTACCCGCAACCTGCATTTAAAGGGAAGTAGCAAATTGCAGCCGAGATTCATTGGTCCATTTAAGATCAACAAAAAAGTCAACGCTGTCACATACTGGTTGTCTCTTCCGTCTCAAATGCGTGGGTCCCTGGTCCGATGGCGATCCCACCCACCAGTGAGCCACCACCTGTGGAGGTTGACGGTGCCCCCGCCTATACGGTACATCGTCTCCTGGATTCCCGGAGGCGCAGGGCACGGCTCCAATACCTGGTCGACTGGGAGGGCTACGGTCCTGAGGAACGCTGCTGGGTCGACGCGTATGACATCCTGGATCCTCTTCTGGTCCGGGACTTTCATGCCTGCCATCCGGACCGTCCAGCACCCCGATCTCGTGGTCGCCCTCGCAAGTCCGCCTCGGCTCACCGATCCGTCAGACCTCGGCCTACCTCACTCATGACGTATCCCTTGGGGGGGGGGGGCACTGTCACACCCAGGGACTGCTCACGTGACAAGACCCCGCCTGCATCACCGTCCTACTGATTACACACACCGGTTCGGAATTCTCCATCAGCGGTATCATCACCGCCTACTTAAGCCTCCATTTACCAGCTACTCTCCGCTAAGCTTCTTGGTTCTACCCCAGTTGCTCCGTGTTGTTTATGGTTATCACTATTACCTACCGTTGCCGACTACTGCCTGTTTTTCCGACACTGTTTTCGACCCTGGACTGTTTTCTGGTTACTGAGTTTTGCCTGCCGTCTTTTGTAATAAGCGCCTGCTTCGCACACGCCGCATTTGGGTCTGCTCCTTCTATCACCCGGCGTTACATGAACACAGTGAACTAAAAGTGCATAATTTTGATAAGTTGACTGCAGTGTCACAGGGGTCGAGGTAGGAAAACGAGGAGAGACATAATTGCAAGTGTGCATTTTTTAACAAAGGTGAAGTGTGATAAGGTGTGTGTGTGTATGTGTGTGTGTGTGTGTGTGTGTGTGTGTGTGTGTGTGTGTGTGTGTGCACACGTATATATGTGTATATATGTACATATATACGTGTATATACATGCACAGTAGTGGACAATAATCTGGTTTTAGTTTACTAAATTAGCATTTCTATATTTTGTAAAAATAGTAACTCTGAATAAGCCTCTCTGAGAAAAGCAGAGAAGTAAATTTTAAACCAGTGTCTTTCAACAGGTATGCTGTGGCATAAGGTTAGATGTGCCATGGAATTTTACACCACAAATATTTTGTTTAATATTGTATTAAGAAATGTCAGCTTATTAACATGTATCTGTTAAAAGTCTGTATGTGTATAAGTGCAAAGTGCTACCATATTGGTAAGTGGAGCTGATTAAATATATAACATAGATACAAGGTGTTAATAATATGACCGATCAGCTTATAATGCAATTTTATACAAATAAAGTGGTATTAACACAGCAATGCACAGATGCAAAATATTAAGTCCAATTATATGTCAGTCAAACCATACAGGACACAAACTGGGTTTTGCCCATTAGTTTGTTATGAATGGAATTTTTTCCACTGTGTTCTATTCTTACCCTTCTGAATCTTTACTTTATAGTGAACAGGTGAAGATTATAAGTAGGCACTCTTGGAAGTTGTTCTTGTGAGGTTTAAGACGTGTTTCTTTCTGCATTAACGTTTAACTGGCGAGCGAGATTTGTGACATTCTGTGCAATCGGCCTTTCCCCAGCGAAACAGAAAATAAACTTCTTCATCGTTTGAACAGAGCATTCAGTTTAATTTAGGTCATGCATGCATTTACCAGGGTGTTTATATTGCTGCTACCAGATTACTTGCTGCCTCACTCACAACTCACTGCCTGCATATTAATCCCGAAATAGTACAAAGTGAATGCACAAAATGGCGCAAGTGCGTTGATGACGTTGGGTATCATTCCATATATTCAGAATTTCATTATATATATTCTGACAAGCTACACCTGCTTTCCCTAAGCAACAGGAAGTAACTTAAATGAAGCCGCGTAGTGCTTTTGAAGATTTGATCTTGTAGATGACATATTCCTTACATAGCATCCTAACAGTTCTTGGTACAATGTAAAGTAATTTTAGATAAAAAAAATATTTGTGGTGTAAAATTCTAGGGCACATCTGACCTTATGCCTCAGTACACCGGTTGAAAGACACTGGCTTAGTCAAACCTAGTTCTAATATATAAAATTAACTTCTCTGCTTGTTTCAGAGAGGGTTAATTCAGAGTTACTATTTTTTTACAAAATACAGAAATGGTAATTTAGTAAACTAAAACCAGATTATTGCACTACTGTGCATGAAGGATTATGTTGATTGGATTGGGTTGGCTCATTTAATTTAAACCACTTTTGCTGTAAGGCAATTGGCTTGTGCTTTTATTCCCATGAGTTGCAAATTACCCATAAGAAGTGAAATACATTTCCACAATATATGGCAATACCATTTTGGGTCTGATATGCTTCTGGTACTTTTCAGCAACTTATAAATAGGAATCTGCCGGGTGTAATTGCTTATTTGTATTATAATTTCAATTACTTTCATATCAAATTAATTTGGTGCAGGTCTGGTCCTATCCAGCAGGACAGGTGCAACCAGCTCTGACCAGGGCGTGTTAAGCTAGGGTACGTGTTAAGCTAGGGTACGTGGTGGCTGCAGGTGTTTCAAAGAGGGTGAGCTCATTTACAAAATAGTGGCATTTATCCAGTTACTGTTGAGTCAGGAAATGAAAAAAAGACTGTTTGATGCAGTCTCATTCAAGTAAAAAGAAGCTCAGCTGCTACGGGCAAATGCATTGACCATAGGCCGTATAAGAAAATTATTTCTTGAAATCTATTGCTATGGCAATGCATGCGAAGTTAGCAAAATCGAATGTCGACACAGCTGTACATATTTGACCATTTAAGTTTTCATATTGTAAGGGAAGCTGAGCTTCTTTTTCAGTCTTGGAGAAGCCAAGGCTTACACAAAGTCACATATACACACATTACACAGAGAGAATACGCACACTGCATATAGGCAGCGGCCAGGCCAGGACTCGAACACAGATTGCAGTACCAACTACACCACATTGCCATGCTTTTACAATATGCTTTTGTTAAATACTGGTTAAAAGTCTTTAACATGCTGGGAAAATGGAATCATGTGAAAATGAAACTAAGCTTGTAGCATAATGTTATCCTCATGCTAATTTTCCATCTTGATAATACAGGAGCAGATGGCTGTGAACTCCACGGACAGCTTTGGAAGGACTGCTTTACATCATGCTGGTAGTGTATAACCCCTATTTTTTTTATTCCAATTACATTTCAGTTATGTATGTGACTTATGACTCTAAAGGTAGTTTTAGCTATTATATTGCTCACAATATATATTGCTCATATTATGGGAATATTTCAAAATGAACATGAAGCATGTAAAAAAGAAGCATTTTATTTTATTTCAGTAAACAAGATAATCAGAAAATCAAATGAAAAGCCAAAGAAAGCTGTTTGATTATACAAAATGAGTATTTTATGCCTACAACACATTTAAAACAAAAGTTGGGACAGTAAAGCATTTACCACTTTGTAATGTTGCCATTCCTTTTCCATACTTAAAATATGTTTTGGTACAGAGGATGCCAAGCAATTTAGTGTTTCAGGAATAATTATTTTTTCCATTCTTCCTGTGTGTTCTCCACACATTCTGCAGGTAGGTGAAGTATCCATTATTTTGCTGCCATGCCTTTGTATTCTATGCAGCATGTGGTTTTGCATTGTCTTGTCTTAAAGGCAGCTTTGCTACGAGAAGAGCGAACATGTTGAATTTCGTTTACACAAACATTCCCAGCATGTAACAGGCAGAACCCCGCCCCCACCTTGGATACTCAGATTATATCTCTATTATTATTATAGATTACATCTCTATTAATTTCAGCATACAGACCGCTCATCAGACGATCTAAACCAGTTCTGAAGCAGGTGCCAACAGGTTCTGGCCATCAGGAGCCATCTCTGCTCTTCAGGACTGCTTGGAACACACTGACTGGCAAATATTTAAGGAAGCTACAACCTACAGCCACATCACAGACTTGGAGGATTATACTTCATCGGTGACCAGCTGCTTTAACAAATGCATAGGTGATGTCTCCAAGACCATCACCACATGTCCCAACCAGAAGTCGTGTATGACTGAAGAGGTGCGTGCTCTGCCGAAGGCTCGAGAATCTGACTTCAATTCATAAGACAAGGCGTCCTTAAGAACAACAAGGGCCAAATTGTACCAGGCCATCAGAGAGGCAAAGTGTGCACATGGCCAGAGCGTCCACAGCCACTTCAGGCCAGGGAATCCAGGCCATCACCAACTACAACACTACCTGCCTGTGATAGTTATGTCTTACTTCCCTATGTGCTGAACGACTTCTATGCTCAGTTTGAGAATGGCATGGCAGCGAGGAAGGCCACCCAACGACCAGGTGTAGTGCCTTACAGCAATGGACGTGAGAAAAACTCTACACAGAGTTAACCCACTGAAAGCTGCTGATCCAGACAACATTCCTGGTAGAGTGCTCAGGGAATGTGCAGACCATCTTAAACATTTTCCTGAACAGTGTCACAACATGTTTCAACTGTGCCAAAGAAGTTTTCAGTTCCCTGCCTCAATGACTATCGTCCAGTTGCTCTCACGCCCATCATTATGAAGTACTTCGAGAGGCTTGTCACGAGACACTTCAAGACTCTACTAACTACTTCATTAGACCCTCTGCAGTTTGTGTACTGTCCCAGCCGCTCAACAGATGACACGATATCCACAACCCTTCACCCAGCACTCAGGCACCTGGACAAAAAGGACACTTATATGTCCAAATGTTGTTTATAAACTTTAATTCAGCATTCAACACAGTCATTCCTCAGCACCTGATGAGAATGCTGCACCTACTGGCCCTGAACACTTTCCTGTGCAATTGGATCCTGGACTTCCTGACTGGTAGACCTCAGTCAGTTCGGATCGGACATAACACCTCCAGCACCACCTTGCTAAGCACTGGGGTCCCCAGGGCTGTGTAGTCGCTCCATTTCTGTACACCTGACTCACTGCAGTGCAGCAATGCACAGCTAGAATCACATCATTAAGATGACACGACTGTGGTGGGTCTCATCAGCATGAACATCACGGATGACTGCACACACCCCTCACACACAGTCTTCACCCTCCTACCATCTGGGAAAAGGTACAGAAGCATCCAGGACCTCACATCCAGACTGTGTAACAGCTGTCAGACTCTTGAAGAACCAGAGTCTGGTATGAATGAATCAAAACAGTACAGAACACACACACACACACACACACACACACACACACACACACACACACACACACACACATACATCCTCACCTAAAAACTGTCCACACATCTACTGTTAATGTTAAACCAACTGGATAACATTAGTACTGCTGCTAATATTCAGATTATAGTGTGTACAGTTAATTAGTTACAGTCCAATGTTTACAATTTACATTTACTCCAAAGGGACACAACTGCTCCCACTACTTGGAGAGCTAACTGTTCTCCTCTCTGTATTCATTGTTGATTGCTTTGTAATGGTCTTGTGTATTTATAGTAAATTGCCTTGCGTATTTATTGTGAATTGTATTGCGTCATTGCACATGCTACTGCACATGTGCACTTATGTTGTATTGTGTGGACTATTGTTTTATGTATCACCTTGGTCCTGGAGGAATGTTATTTCGTTTCACTATGTACTGTACTCCACTGTATATGGTTGAAGTGAAAATTTAGAAAAAAAACTTGACTTGATGTGTTCCACAATAAAATATTAGTAAATCATAATAAGTAATCAACCAATTACTTTCCCTCATGTGATGTACAAATGTAAATGGACCATCTCAGAATGTCAAGTCAAGTGTTTTTTTTCATTGTCACTTTAACCATATACAGTGGAGTAGAGTAAAAAAAGTGTTGCATAGTGAAAAAAGGTGTTACATAAAACAGACTACACAATAAAACATATGTGCACATGTGCAGTAGCATGAGCAGTGATGTAATACAGTTCACAATGAATATGTAAGACAATATACTATAAATATATAGCACCATATCAAGGCAACAATAAATACAGGGAGGGGAGCAGCAGCAGTTTAACATTAGCAGTAGATGCATGCACAGTTTTTAAAAGGTGACAATGGGATGTGATGTGGGTGTGTGTGTGTTCAGTCACTGATTTAAAACCAGGGTCTGTCATTGATTACATTGAGAATATAAATTGAAATGATTGAGATATCCTGCCTGCAAGACACCTGTCTAGTTATGTCCATTAGGAAATAAATGATAAAACAACAGGGATAGATTTTGGACTGGCCTTCCTGCAGTTTTCATGTTCCTAATAAAGGATGTTTGGAAACGAAAATTGCAGAAAAAAACATCTACAACATTTAATTACTTGGTGCACTGGGTGCCAAACATGTTTCAAATGTTGTGAAGAGGAATGGCAATATTACACCTCTGAATAAGATAAAGTTAGGATAGTATGAAAATGCCTATAGAAATATATATTATGAACATCAGATGAACCTTCATATCATTTGTTAATAAACATAACAAAGCATCTAGGATGGACCATCACACAGTAATACATGTACTGTGGTGAAATGAGTCAGCATTCCAAGACTTTCCTTGGAAAAAAAGGATACTGTAGGCTCTGGACAAAGTACAAAAAGGAAAATCCAGACTGTTATTAGCAACATGTCCAAAATCTAGGGTCTGTGGTGTGGGGCTGTGTCAGTGACCTTGGAAAAGGCCATTTGCACTTCTCTGGTGACAGAATTAATGCAGAAAAGTATTTAGAAGCACTGTGTTATTTTTTTTTTTAGATGCACTTTTTTTTGTCGTGATGTGCGAAGTGGTAAATGCTTTACATTCCCAATTGATTTAAAGAAGTGTTATAGGCCTTAAATTCAGGAATGAATGTATATTCACCTTCATCACCTCAACCGACAAGTCTGTCAGACACCTTTGTAGTCCTCATGCGCAGAATCTTTTTTTCTGTATTTTTGTTTCATATTATGTACTGTGTCAATTTATAGTTGTGTTTTTGCTTTTATATGAACATTCTTTAAGTATTTAAGTTAACTAGTATATTTTTGGAGTCACAGATTTAGTTTTTGTTCTTTAATGAGTCTTCTTTTGTTTCTCCTTTTGATCTTATGTCCAGCTGTGAACGGGTCCTTATCCTGCACTGAGATCTTATGGGACTTCAAAGCAAACTTGGATGCTCAAGACAGAGTACGTTGATAATTCTAAATCATTATTTAAAAACAAATGAATAAATGTTTAAAAGTAAAATAATAAGTAAATTCAAAAGTACAATACAATTTATTAGTTATTAAATATGTTTCTTTACTTCTCTGATTTTCCCTAAATCACAGTGAGCTGTAGACAATTATAGAGCTTGATGAATTCTCAGGTTTTAAATTCAGAGGAAAATGTAAGTCAATATGCAGTCCAATAAAACAAATTGCTGAATGAATGCATGAAAAAATGAGAAAGCATTTTTTAATAATGCAATACACTAGCACTGGAAATATATATAAATAAATTAAAATGAATTTTATTATATATATCACCAAATCCTGAATGTAATATGCAAGCACGCCTTGTCATGCAAACAGATTTGATATGAAATGGACTCACAACTGAGGTGGACTAAGAGGTAAACTAGTGAAAATACAAAGAGAAAACTTGGAATGCAAACCGAGCAAAGGTGTATAATCTTTATTTATTATTATTATAGTCAAAACTGCACAGAGGCATACAAAATGACTCGATGATGCCAGTAACCAAACTGCAGCATGGCATTCAGGTAAGATTTTGGTACCATGAGATTCAGATGTACACCTTTGTGTGGTTTTGCTTTGCAAATTTCTGGTTTCTGGAAGTATTCGAAGGATTACCTCCCGCAAGGGATGGGGCAGACACCACATACCATAAATTCATGCTTAACCTTCTTAAATATATGTGAATGCTATTTCAATATTTATTATTTTTACTCTTATTCTATTATGTAGATAGACCATCAACATTCCATGGCTCACATATGGTAGTTAAACATGTTTGCACTTAATAAATTATATACATATATATATATATAATTTATTAAGTGTGGCATTCCTCTACATGATGTCAGAAGTACACAAGTCATGGCCAAGATCGAACTCTACAAGCCGGCTGAGAAATGTAATCCATGAACATGTGTGTTTCCATCAGCGAGTGCAAAGACCAGTGGAGAAATACAAAACTTTGAATATTGCGTCTGAATATTGCGACTTTGTCGCTAGCAGAGACAAGAATATACATGACAGGATAGTTTTGGGAATACTCCACAAGGATGTCTTACAGACACTGCAGCTGATGAAGGATCTGACACTAGCACTGACCATCGAGACAGTCAGGTAGTCAGAGGAGGTTAATTTACAAGTCAGCATTCAGGGTTGATACAAAAGGTCATGCAGAAGCATGGCAGATATACCAAGCACTACTGTAAGCCAAAAGATGGAAATAATGGACAGTGTGAAAATTGCACAGTAAAGATGAAAACTGCCCAGATAGAAAATCCGGATGCTCTACGTGCAGCAGAGTTGGACATTGGGGTAGTGTGTGTCAGGACAGGAAAGCTGTGAGTGAGCAAGTAGAGCATTCATATTTTCTTTGAAGCGGAATTTCTACACATATGGAAGTCGTATGCTTCAGCTAATTATTAAGGAAACGGGGCACCTGATCCTTTTATTTTTGGTAACTGGCGAATCAGGGATTCCAGTTTAAGATATTAAGACAGTCTCACAATTTAAGATCGTCAGTTCACAGTAATTTCAGTACCTCTTTCTGAAGAATTATGTCACGTCTAGCACCAATGTTGGTTCAAAGGTACAAGTTTATTGGAGATAAACACAGCAAAATTTAATCAGTAACTAGTAAAACACCAAGATATGTATAAGCCTGGTCTAACTATAGTGATAGAGTTTATTATGAGATAGTGACTATACGTGAACTATTTACTGAATTAAGTCAGAGTTTATGGTGACATGATGGAGAGACTTTAGTACGTTGACACGAACTAAGGCTAGAGGTGACGCAGAAGGGCACAGATGAGTACGCCCGTTGAATTTGTGTCTTCTAGCTCTGAGACGGCGTTCCGATGCGTCCCCAGGTGCAGATTTTCTCCGGCCCAGCTCGAAGTTACGTGCTCGATCTTTCAAAAATTATTACATACGCTTAAGTTTAAATTAGCTAGCAGACTCTGCCTAAACTTTTCCGCGCTCCAAGTTTTGAACGAGAAGCGTTTAGGGCAGAGCCTGAGGGTTGGCCGAGCTTCAGCCAATGGAAAGTTTCTTTAACTTTATCTGGCTCCGCCTGAGTTTTAATGTCTCCTTTTCCTCATATTCACCTAAAGTTTTAATTATTCCCGTAGTATTAAACATACAACATATATATGATACTGTGATACATATAAATGCATTTTTAAAGCACAGGCACATTATTGTGTTACAAATAAGACTTAAATCCTGTTATTTCACTTCTCAATTCACCTCCTTTGTGCAGATAAATGGATACCTGAAACTAGATAGACATTACAGATCACAGTATTCTGATCACGTTCCGTAATCATAGAACAACATATATAGAATTACAGAATATAATTCAGTTGAATAATACATCTTCTGTGTAACACCTATACAGAGTACAGATAAGGTTACATTCATTAAAGTCATATGTAAGTTATCTATAATTATTATGAGGTGATAGTGAAGAGTAACATAACTTTACCAAACTAGCACAGATTTTATTAACAGCTATTTGACCATTACTTATTAGTTAATTGTTCACAAACGTTCATTCAGGTCTCGTTGGAAAGATCTTCATGAGTGGTGACCACTGCTTTGGTGGACAAAAGGCAAAGTTTAATGTCTGAGAAGAAATGAATAAAATCCTTAAAGTGTGTTCTGATCGTTTATGTCTCTGCACATTCCAACGTTAAAAGGGGGATTCATGGTGCAAAAGAGTGTGGTCCTTTCAAGTGGTAAGTCCCTGATCTCTATCAGTGGCAATTTACAGTCCTTGTCAAAGTTTGCAATGCCAGATGTTTCACATGACAGTTTTGGCAAGTTTATGTCCCCAAATGGGAGGATTGGTTTATGGTGCTGAGGGTCCTGAGACGATAGGACAGAGAGAGTAGAGAAGAAAATAGCTCCTTCTCTACTTTTGCAGGTCAATTAGAGGTGAAATAAAGCTGGATTCGCTACAGGGGTAAACCTTTGACTACAATTTAATGACAGTGTGTCTGTCATCTAATTTTATGCATCAAAAGTGAGAGTGGGAAGAATATCGTGAGCTAAATTTCTTATCATAAGGTGATGCTGATATTGTTTAATGTCCTGAATTACCACAGTGGAAACAAAGATTCACTAAACACAAATTTACAGCGGAATTCCAGGACTTCACATTGTAGGTGTTAAGAAATGGGGTTAAGGACCCAAGGATGCAGGGAAAAGGGGAGGAACGACGCTTGAATAACGCGGGGGAACAAAAAAAGGCGGAGCAAAAAGACTCCCCACAATACAAAAACGAAATAAGGGAGACGCAGCTGGGTCGCTTCCCAAATGGGAAATGGCCAGCTG
>JAUZST010036153.1:0-27881 GCA_034779995.1 Parotocinclus haroldoi | reverse complement strand
GTGTGTGTGTGTGTGTGTGTGTGTGTGTGTGTGTGTGTGTGTGTGTGTGTGTGTGTGTGTGTGTGTGTGTGTCGTTTTTCCCTTTGGCAGTAAGTACACTGCCGTCGTGTCAATGGACCAGAGGCAGCGCTACAAGGATGACTTCAACGCAGAGTACGATGAGTATCGTGGCCTTCATGCTCGTGTGGAAAGCATCACTCGTCGTTTCACTCTCCTGGACGCCCGGTGCAGACGCTTGCTGCCTGGTTCCAAAGAGTTCCAGGTCAGAAAACAACTTTCATGAACAAAAGTCCCACAGGCCTTACGTAGATGAACTGTTACGAGATAAGCTCTGGTTATAAAGTCCTCAGCCCAGTCATAAAGCTGCCCAGGCATTATTTCTTTGAAATAGTGCGGTTAACGAGCAATAAGGGCAAGTTTTAAATTTTTTATTTCATAACTTTTTTTGGGGAGGTTTTTTGTGTAGAATCACCACTAAAGCCCACTCTGGGTCCTGGGGTAATTTCCTCTTTTACAGCTGATGTTGGTGTTTCCTACAAGTAGAATCAGTTTTGTTGCTGCAACAGCCAGCCTTCATGTTGCAGGTCCAAGCAAAGAGCATGAACAGTAACCACTGTGCAAAAGTCTTAGGCCTCCGTTTTAGAGATTTATCAGTTGAGCAAAGTTGTCGATTGATTGATTTATTTTTTAAAAGCTCAGTTTTCAAATGGTTTCTGTAGGCGGAAGTCCGTATTGATTTGAATCGATTTACCATGGCTAATACCACCATGCTAACCCCCGAGCCTCTTGCGCTGCCTTGTATAGGTTTAGTTTCCCCGAAGCGCACGTGTGACCTTCGCGAAGAATTCAACCCACTCAAAACTTGCCCATCCTGTGGTTTTATGACTGAGGAGACGTAAAAAAATGAATACAAACCAGTGACGAGAGTTCCCCCTAAAATAGTTCAAACGGGGTAACGTTCGCAGAATGCTCCATTTTTCTCCTGAATTACTCTAGAACTGTTGATTCATTTCTCTCGGCCTGTGATTTTTTTTTTTTCCCTTTGCATCAGTCACGTCAGATGAGCCATTTAGATAAGATCTGACCTCCTTGATCATGGCTCCGTTCCTTTTGCAGGAGGCGCATGAAGAGGTGCTTCAAGAATACAAGAAAGTGAAGCAAGTGAGTCCGTTTGTGAAAAATGCAGCAGTGCCGCTGCGATACGATACGATACGATACGATACACGGCTCACCAAAAGTGAGGGTGTGAGCGGTGTGCAAGTGCGAATAAATGAGTCCGTGTACTCTGTCTGCCCACAGCACAACCCAAACTACCATGAGGAGAGGCAGCGCTGCGAGTACCTGCACAACAAACTGGCTCACATAAAAAGGCTCATTGCTGACTTTGACCAGCGGAGGGCGCAGTCCTGGCTTTAGGTGGTGGGACAGCCATGCGGATCTTTCCTCTCAGCCTGAAGGTCACAGCCAGTGGGAGCCAGGAGATCAAAGAGCCTGGATCATTATTAATTCAACCTAAAGACCCCATGCTTTACAAGTCTACATTTCATTATTACTTAACTTTTTCTCTACCCTGTCCCCCTTTTACTTTTTCTAAAGCGTTATTCCCTCTGGGCCACTGCCTCCATCTTTTGAGAAGAGAGAATCTCTTCCTGCTATTGATGTCATGTCCCGGGGAATAACACGCTTCCTTACTTTTGATGAACTTTAGAAAGAAAAAAAAAGACAAAAAAACGACAGAATTAAACATTTATCAACGCAAAGAAAATACTATATATAAATAGCTATGTGTATTTAAAAAAAAAAAAAAGAGAAAAAAAGGAAGATCTATTTATTTTGAACGGAAGGAGCATAAGATCCACGGATGATATAGGGTTTAGTTTCTTTCCTGTATACGATGCAATGCCGGCGGCCTTACCTAAAGTATCTGTTTGACTTCCCTAAAGCCTTTTGCATGGATCAGCTGAGCCAGAGCGTATTTAAACCGAGGGTACATGGAGCCTGGAGCCATGAGATCTCTCATCCTCCCGGGACCCTGCCTTCAGCAGGACCAGTATTCTTGCTCACTGTGCAACTGGTGCCTTAAACATGTTCGTTTACACACGAGGACGACGACAACCAGACAACCAGAGTCTCCCGGGGGGCCGGAGCGGTAGGGAGAAAGACTGTAACGAGTCACATCCGTGGAAGGTGTGCATGCTTTCACGTGTGTATGCGCTTGTGTGAGAAGCCAGAAAGCGTATGCGCACTCATAGACCTAATGAACAGGCGTGTGTGTGTGTGAGAGAGTGTGTGTGAGAGAAGGAAGTGTGAATGATTGAGTGGAAATGATCATAGAGATACAGAAATGAGGAAAAACTAGAAAATGAAACCCCCATGAAAAAGAAAAAAAAAAAAGCTGCTATAGTCTTGAAACCAGCCGGAGAAGTCGTGATCGGCCTGGCGCGCGTCTCGCGTTCTTAATTTAACAGATAAGCAAGGGTTCTGGCTCGAGTGTGTTCTCCGCACAGCAGCGTACACTCGCCGTTTTAACGAGGCAGACGCACCAAAGCCAGCCTTCATCACTATATCAGATATATTCTTAATTATTCCAGAAGTTATTTATGATTTATGAATTGCAAGCTTTTTTTTTGTTGTTGTTTTTTTTTTTGTGTGTGTGTGTAACGCAGGAGGAAGGAAATGATCAGATTTTCTATTAGAAGCGAGTGAACGGAA
Organism: Parotocinclus haroldoi; assembly: GCA_034779995.1. Taxonomy (NCBI): domain Eukaryota; kingdom Metazoa; phylum Chordata; class Actinopteri; order Siluriformes; family Loricariidae; genus Parotocinclus; species Parotocinclus haroldoi. The sequence goes on along the minus strand of JAUZST010036153.1, from coordinate 25,169 downwards.
ATCATGTAGTGATCAGATTAAACGCGAGACTTTGTTTTCATGAAACGCGTCGACAGAGAGACGCCTAAAAGTTTAAGGGAAAACTTTGTTTACAAAACCTGTGTTTAAAATGTTTTGCCAAAAAAAAAAAAAAAAAAAAAGATTTGTTTTGACGATTCGAAATAAACGCCGTCTATTGGTTTAGCACACGCAATTTAAGTTTCGTGGGAAAGAAAGGAAAAAAAAAAAAAAAAGATAGAACTGTAGATCACCATGTTCCATTCCTTCTGTTTGCCAGACCAGACAAAAAAAAAAAAAACCCACGTAGATATGAATTTTGATTATCTGCGAGCACATGGACTGTTTTGTTAGAACATGCAGCCTGATCTTTTCTGAACTTTTGATCACTACAGACGTACAAAGTCTTACCGGATTTGGGAGCCGTCTCCATTTCCTTTATGAAGCATTATCTTAACATTAGCTTCTGTGGAAGGAAAGAAAAAAAAAAAAGACTCTGGGTTGAACTTTGCAATAATGAGCTCAGGCTGTCATTCTGAATCGTGCTTGCTAATGGGTATTGGTCAGATGCTATTTTAAAGCGGATACATTACTAAATTGAATAAATACGTCTTCAGTATTTTGGTCTGTCCCCGAGTGGGAAATGTGACGCCAGATGGCATAGGTTAGCGACTCTCTAAATGGGTCTGATATTGTATTATTTCTCCCTCTCCCTCCTAACCTTGGTACCTCCATTAGTCTTCTGTTGCAGTAGTGAATCGTACAGCGATGGAAGTCCACCACGTCTGTGTAATGATTAATCTGAAGTCCAGCAGCAAATTTATCAGCCTGCTTCCTTCAGTCCCAGCTTGCGTTCAGTGGATTTCTTCAGTCGTTCAGAAGAAGCTCAGGCCTCTAGGATTGCCCCTTCCTTTAGCGACTAGGCTACCCATAAGGGATTGTTGGAAGGCCCGCCATCTTTGAGCTGTATAAAAATTCACACTGACAAATTTTCTTTAATTCCATTGCCCTTTCAGATCGTTTGGGGTAAAACGTGTACCAAACAAGCAAGTTGGGAAGGACCCCCGGAACACTATTTACGGTGGTGTGGGGTTTATTAAGATGTTATGAAATGTTTCCAACCTGTTCCCTTGAGAAATGTTACATCAGTTCAATAAAATGTGAACTTGACAAAAGCATACGATCGTTCTTTGCCCCCATGTTTGTTACTGGTGTTGATGGTATAATCCGACTGGGATTATTTATTCAGGAGCTCCTGCCAGTTGAGATTCAGACCACATATTTCACAACTCACCTACCGGATACACACTGATCAGAAAAAGTGAGCAAATTGTTTAATTAGGTGGTATTTTATTTTGAAATCTCCCCTCGTTTTGCTTGAGCGGTACATCAGGGAATCTTGTTTGTTGACCTTTTTTTGTCATTAATGGCTCCTGGAGTCGTATAAAGCATTGTTATCCACTTGGTTATGGATGACTGAAGAACTTTAGGTCTACATATACATTACATTTACATTTGGTCATCTGGCAGATGCTTGATGGACGTGATGCTGAGATGATTACCATCTCCTCTGTGGGGCAGGTGTCCACTTAAGACACGTAATCGGGGTCTTACTGGTAACGCACTGTGGTGATGACCTCCTTCGGTGGTTCAGACAGTACCATAATCAGCTAACTATCATTTGCGTGGGGACCAGAACAACCTCGTGCTCCACTGGTAGAAAGTTCCCATGTGGCCCACTGCGGTAACCGCCCTCTCCTATTCCAGTAATGCAGTAGGTTTTTGTAGTATTGACCATGTTTATGATACTGCTCAGACTCTGATCTTTAGTGCTACTAATAATGATGGATCGTCCAGCTGAAACGCTTTACACCTCGCTAGGGTTTGGTCTCTATGATGTGGTATTTCCTCGTCTCAGCAGGCACGCTCATCTCCCTTCAGGTTTCCTGTTGATAAGCACCGTCTGCCTATAGAGTGCAGTCTGTGAGCGGGCACTTCCTGGATTTGGGGTGACTCCCACCAGCTGTACTCTGGTGACAGGACACAAGTGGGCCTGTGTTTGATCAGGTAGCGGTTCAGGTAGCCCTCCTCCATCTCCTGGGCTCGAACAGCCCTGTCCTGGTCTTTTAGGATGAGAAGAGTGCAGGCTTGGGCCATGGCTAGCACCCTGGAACACAACCCACCGTAGAACTCTGAGGTGTAGTAATAATCGCCCTCCCCTTCTGCCACATAAGCCAGTGAGTCTTGGTTCATCTCGTACGGATAAGAGTCTCTGGGTTTTCCAAAGAACTCCGGATGGAGTGTGGCTGTCAGTTTGCCCAGAATCTCTGCTCCCACCACGTTTGTGAACTCCTGGTCCACATCGACGCAGTAAATGTAATCCATCTCCAGCATGATCTGTTCCTTGACGACGGTTACCAACAGACCCATGCGACGCAGGCCAAGTCTGTCCCAGCCTGGCGTCTCGGCCACGGGAACGATCCGTAGCTCTCTGTTGGGCCCCAGCCTTACGAGCTGCTCTTGCGGCCTGTCAGTCAAGACGTAATAAGTGACGGAGAAATTTCGAAGGAAGTACAGCTCGGCGCTGGAGAGAAGGCGCTTCAGGAAGCGACTGTAGTCCCCCACCGCCAGGACCGCAAGGCCCACGCGAGCGTTGAGGTGGACGAACTCCTCTCTTCGCCGGGATGAGGACTCGCTGTCCCCCCACACCAAAGGGGCACCCCATGGTGTCACGGAAGGAAGTTTTTTCCCTGCTAATCCCGATCCTGTTTGCTCCCCCGCTGAAAGCAAAGGCAGGGAATGGATGGAAACATCAGCCAGCCTCTTCCCTCTTAAAAAGTCTGCATATACAAAAGTACATGTAAGACACTTGACCTGAACCTCACCTTATTTTAAATGAATTCATCACTAATGATTGCCCGTGCAGGTACGACAGTTTAGTCAAATTCCTTTTAACCCCCTGTATGGTTTACCCTGTTTGTCCTGGTTGGGGTTTTGTAGGTTTGCTCTTAATTAGCAGGAGTCCAGCATTTTTTTTTCTGCCACACCCATGCTTAGCAGTAGGAACGAGTAAGTGCTCTTTAAAAAAAAATACTTCTCATTTTGTCTTAATCAGGGCGGCCCAGCCTTCCAGAGCAGAATGCATGATCTATTTGTATTTTTAAGGTTGGAAGCACTGCTGATAGGAGTCTGATCCTGTTTACTGATCATACTACAAGATGTTGAACTTACAGATCAACCCGGGAAGAACGCAAAGGCACAGGACAAGCAGCTGCTTTCGAATCCCACAGTAAGAACCTGCAAATATAGACAGTTTAGAAATGTATTCACTTCAGTAATATAGTTAGTTGAATTAAATTTGGGAATATGCCTATACGTTTGCTGCACATACATACCACTGAATAAATAAATAAAGAGTCTGATGTTAAGCTGAGAACTAAAACATAATGCATAAATCCTCTATCGCATTAAAGACCAAACAGAGTCACAAAAACGGCAGGAAATGCAACGTAGGAAAGATTAGCCAAGACTGCTAGGTCACCATGTGGAAAACTGGCCACGGAAAGAGTGAGTAAAAGACAGAAAGCAACAAAGCAAAGTCCCACTGACCTGAGGACAGTCTGCAAAATGGAAACACCGCCATGTCTGTCTGTCTGTCTCTCTCTCTCTCTCTCTCTCTCTCTCTCTCTCACTCTCACTCTCTCACACACACGCACATATATCTTCTTGCTCCTATATTACTTTTCCCCTTTCGTCCCACATTTTTTAGCTCCATACTCCCCTGTTGTTTCCTTCCCTCCGATTCTTCCCTCTATCCTTATCTGTGGGATTCAGGAATTCTTGCACTGCCTCTAACCCCAAGCAGCCAGATGTTAAAAGAATCCAGATGTGTAGCGCAACTTAGAAATGGCGGCTTGTGGAGCTGTACAGTTGTGTGTTGTTGTGTGTTGTTGTGTGCAATGGTGTGTATAGTGAAGTCGAACCGTTTTGTTATGGGAAACGTAAAAACACGATTATATTCCCACACCAGACTACTCTCTGTTTTATTGCTGTCATTTGGGTTCTTGTCGATAGATGTTTCTGACACAAGATGGCGCAATGTTGGTTATTTGAGCAGTTTGCCTATGGAATGTCTCATAGCATAAATCATCTGCTCAAGCGTTTCTAGCTACAGATATTCAAGCATATGCTAAAGTATGTGCTCCTCCTGTGTATGCTGCTGAGATTATTAAAATATGGTAATTTTCTATTAGCTCTCTCTCTCTCTCTCTCTCCTGTTGAAAAAAACAAGCACTGACCAGCATCAGATCCGTGCTGCTTTAAGCTGGAGTGGTGCTGGTTTCGCTGGTTGACCAGCATAACCTTGCTGGCAAAGCTGGTCGTGAAGTATGATCTTGCTGGTTTTGTTGTTAGTCATGTTAGGCATGTGTTAGTCACCAGCATACTCAGAAAAGACCAGCATGCACTGGTCACAACCATACAACAACCAGCAAAGATCATGTGCTGGTCACCACCATTCAAAGACCAGCAAATAATTGTATACCAGCATACACCCCCAGTAATGACCAGCACCCCCAGCAAAAACATGTTCAGAACACAACAAACGCTGGTCACCGCCAAGTCCAGCGTCATGCTGGTTTTTTCAGTAGGCTCTCTCTCTCTGTCTCTCTCTCTCTCACACACACACTCTCTCTCACACACACACACACACACACACACAAATATATATATATATATATATAACGTACCCTGCTCACAAAAATTAGGTGATATTTCAAAATAAACATGGTCAGGATCATGATAGACTATCTGACCTGTCCATGTCTCATTACTGTTAGTGTGTTTTGGCCATCTAAGGTGACCATACACCCAGTGGGGTTTATGGGACTGTGGTGCCCTAGTGGTTAAGGTACTGGACTATGGACCAAGGTTCAAATCCCACCTCTGCCAAGCTGCTGCATTTGTGTCCCTGAGGCCCTTAACCCACCATTGCTTGGATTGCTTGGATTGCAGCGTCTGCTAAATGACATAAATGTAAATGTAAATCTTGGGAGCAGTGCATATCAGGGTGAGATAAGGCCTGGTGTGTTCTAAAGGTCGGGTTCAAAAGCCTAAACACAGACAACAAAGCTGTTCGCTTGCAAGGTATCTTTACAGTTTATTATGATAAAATCCATATAATATTATAATATATATTCATACATCATTAAAACTGTATAGACTTTTGAAAACAACTTTGGACATTATCAATAGACATATAAACACTGACTGCACTGGGAAATTATTAAATTACAGAATGTGTAAACATTTCTCGTTCGGTCTCCCTCCAACGGTTCTTCCAGATAGCAGAGAAGAAGGGCGACTTACAGGATTTTCAGGCTTTGAGGCACACGCTTGCTGTAAGTGTTAATTCATGATATCACCACCTGCTAAATTATTCAGCGAGCAGATGTGCAGCGGTCAGGCTTGTTTTACTGTAACACTACTGGATGGAGTTTTTTCCGGTAAATATTTTCAGAAAAGAGCAGCACGAAAAGCAAAAAGAACAGTGACCAGCAAGTATATGAGAAATAGTGATCTCTATAATAGGGTTCTATTGATTTTCTATTTAGATGCACACATTATTAGGAATCCATAGAAAAATAAACCTTTATTTCATTTAACGAATATAGAAGATAAGCAAATAGTACCCTACCTATTTATTCTAGATAGTGTTCCGTCCAACGGCTCTTATATTATCTCTGTTTAGGATTAAGGCTCTTCCGAGGATTTACCAAATCACCCATCCATGTGAACAAGAGGAAGCCTGTTTAGTAGCCATTAAGGTTTTTTTTTTTTTTTTTTTTACAGAACTGGTCTAAAGGGACACCTTTTATATTGAGATGGGGTCCCATAATCCAGTTGTTTTTGCTTGTATACAGGCCAATTTTGAGCAAGTTAAAATAGTAGGAGGAACAACGGAAAGAGAAACGTAAATGAGATAATGCCATAAACATAACATTATAAGGTGTAAAGGAAGTATGCCGTCTTTAAGCATGCAGAAGCTCTGGGCGGAACAGAAATGATTGTTGACAGGAAACGGAACACTTTAACCAGCCATAAGCAGTTGCTGCATTCATGCCATGTGGGAACTACAGTCAAATTTGTAAAACCTCAAAGCCCACGCGTTTCTATACCTCAAAAACACACGAGTAGTGCCAAAGGACAAGAGGTGAGATCCATGATAGTGTGAACCTGATTTGTAAATCTGCAAATGTATTTCATGGTGTATGAAAAGATGTCTTTGTTTTTGTTTTGGTCTTCAATGCTGTCCACATTAGAGAAAAATCACACCTAAGCCCAAAAACGAAAACACTCACTAATGAAAATCTGTTATATTGTGCAGGAGCCAGAAGTTTGAGACCACTAGTGAAGATGATAGTTTGGATCATTGTGGTGAAGGATTTCTACTAGGCCGGCAACCCCTGACTCACCTCAAACCTACGTGAAGACCAAAGAAAATCTACAAGCGCTGACTGTCATGGACTTTCCTGCACAGACACCTGACCTTAACCCCACTGGGCATTTAAGGGGGCACTTAAAGATGGAGAAAACTGGACATCATCATTAAAACATCACCACATGGTCTGCATGTCCTGGAGCATATGCATTGCTTTTATGTTATACTATAATTTCTCTACAGTAGCCCATTGGATCTGAAACCCACCCTGGTGTAAAAATGCTGGTACTCCTAGTCTTTCTGTTACAACTATTTAGAAAAGATGGAATAAAACTACAGGGAGATCATCATCTCTACATAAACAGTAAGGGTGGAGACCAAGCCAGTGTCCTATGCAGCACCAACACTACTTTTATAGTATTTATAACCCTTATCCAGTTGGATAAAAATAGAGCTTGGCTTTACCTTTTACCTCAGACGGGGTGTTTTTCAAAAAGCCACTGAATCACGATAACATGTTTCTCATTCCATAAACAACCCCCATTTGTTTTGGTATGAAAAAGCCTGCAGACATTACAAATTCTGAGTTTGCACATATGACGTGAAGGCAGAAAAGAGGGCCAGAAATGAGTGGGAGCAAGACTGCTCAAATATAGCAAGAAGTTCACAGCATGGTAGATGAACCCAGAACACAATCACCAAGGAAAATACACAGGAGTAGAAATGGATTTGCCTAAAGTTGGAGAGAAAATGTCGTTCTGTGCCTGGTTCTAATTTAGTCATCCCTCAGTGTTCTCAATCTCTGCTTTTTAACTGAGTTTTCCTGCCCGTGATATTCACTCAACTAGTTCTAATCCTGCTTCACGTCCTCTGGCCGCCCCTATTTTTCCCCCAGCGCCCCTCACTGCTGCTCTCCTTCGAGCATGTTGAACAGAGCCTGCATCAGCCGGTCGTCTCTGTGCCGGTAGGCCTGGGAACGGTAGAAGTCGTCGCTGTAGTCGTTGAACAGGTTGTTCTCGGGATCGACGTCCTGCTTGAGCCAGTCCACAGCCTCGTACAGCTTTTTGGGTGAAATCCTGTCACGTACAATACCTCTGGTCAGGGACTGGGGGTAGACTGCAGGTGTCTGCCTGTTAAACGCTGACTGGAGGAGGCGTAGCAGTGCCAAGTTAGGAGTGGATGCAGGCTTTGATAAAGAAGGCTTCTCTTCTGGGGCAGGAGTGGGGGCGGTAATTTTAGCCGATGGATGAGACTTCTCAGCTTGGTTGGGAGAGATGGGGGCCTCCTACAAAGGATACAAAAAGCAGAGTTTTAGCCATGTCTCCATCTGCTTACCACTGGTGGCATTTGCAGAGGGGTTGCAAAGACTGAGCACCTCTTTACGTGATCGACAATTCATATTACTGCTTTAGTTCAAATTCTAATCTCTCGATGGCAATCCCTCCCTGTGCAGCCAACGTACAATGGTTTGGAAACATGAGGTCAACTCAAAAAGTACATGCAATAAAAAGGTGCACATGGTTCTCACATCCATCATGTCCTCCATGTGTTCGACTCCCCTACGATCGTTCTGCACAGCGTTGTAGGATGTGTAGATTCTCGGCTTTTTCATGTGCTCTGGTTTCTCAGATGTCCCGTGCAAAATCAGCTTCCAGCTTAGTATCTGACCCTCATTCTCCATCCGTCCAGACTGGAGGGAAAGAGAGCAAAGAAGGGATGAGGACAGGATGTTAGTCCTTCAGAGCTATCTGGATTTATGCAGCTACAATTGACTGAAACCACTAACATTGGCTGCTTGAAGGAGCTGGGTTTTTATAGAATGTGCACCATGTTCCCACCCTTCATATCCCATGACAGCTAATTAATGCTTTCTTTGACTACCCACCATGGCTGTGGCATTAGGATGATTCAATCCGACCAAAGGGAAAACACATTTGTGCCTCTCACATGGCCCATGCAGGTTTGCCTTCTCATAATGTGCATTTAACCAATGGAAAGCTGGTATTTACAGTGTCTGTGATCTTCAGGATCCAGGTGCCGGTAGGGTTCTCTCCCCAGGTGTGGACAGACATAAAGTCCCAGTTCCTGAAACCGTTAGAGGACGTGTCCCTCTCCCTTTCAGCCAGTAGCACTGTTGACGTTCCTGAGGGGACAAATATCATGTTTGGTACACGTGACCCTTGTAGCATTTGCATCTCAGGTCATTTGTATGTCTTACCCGATGGAGATGTGAGTGTAATGTGGAGGTCTCCTCTTCTGGTGTACTCGATGCTGGCCTCCACCTGTACATGCTCCACAGAGACAATAGTGTTCGTCTGGCCGGCACATGCCTTGGTGGGAATTTCAATGCTGATCTCTCCTGCTGCCTTTAAAGGCCTGCGACAGAGTGCAGATCAATTTTAACGCCACTCTCTGACGTTTGTTACACATAGACTAACGTAAGACGCTCACTGAACCCTCTCTCGCGATATTTACGCTCATAAATATCCCTGTCTTCATAATGATGCAGTTGTATAATGTACATTCCAAGCAGTTGGGGGTTGCCCGGTAGTAGCATCTTGCCAGATCTGGGATTTGAACTCTGGACATTGTGGTCAGTAGTCCAATACCTTATACTGGGTAACATATTATTACATTTTATATGTTAATAATGCTTCTATTTGCCTTTGAGATGGCATTGAATGTACTTATACTTGCCTGATTTCATGTGCCTGTTTTTGAGGAACCATACTAACACTCCATAACTGCCTTGCCCTCAAACTCAACAAAATCTGCATGGCTGTTGTAAAGACCTCTACCTGGGCTGGAAGCTGTCATCTCTCACGATGCATTGCTTTTTCTCTGGCACGTGTTTCCACTCTTTAGGGTCCGCCAAGTCCACCAGAGCTTTAGCATTGAGCAAACCGAATCCAAAACGACTGTTCACCATGAGCCCCGCACCGTTCCTCTTCCAGCCAGGGTTGTTGGCCAAGGGATCGAACTCAGAGGTCCACACCACCAAGTGCTGTAGGTCTCTCCAGGTCAGATCAGGGCTGGACGATTGAAAGTAAATATATTTCTACTTCGTTTGAGCTTGGTGCAGTCACAGTGATAGCAATGATAGAAAATGTTTAAGATGGTTTCAGGTTTGGGGGAATGGAAGATATTATTCACCAAACATGGTCAAAATCTCAAAATTGTTATCATAGCGTGTTCATTAGACTGGCTATACGATACACATTACATACTTCTGTTCCAGGGCCAGGGCGAATATCCCAGCTGCCAGTGGGGCGGAGGCAGATGTTCCAGTGTGTGTCTCTGTGCATTCGTTGTGCAGGTCCGCGCTGGTCTGTACCGAGACAATAGGTCGATGTACAAACAGGTCTATGAATCATTCACCCGATTAAGCGCCAACCTGAAAACTTTCAGGAACGATAATAGCGTGCATGAGCCTGACTCACGATCCTCTGGTCGGTGTAGTCTCCACTGCTGTAGGCCGTAGCGAGGGTGGATGAGCATTTCTCAGCGTACCAGGGTGAGAGGCCCTGCTGAGAAGCGCTACTGATGGAGATGGTGTAGATGCTGTCTGTGTAGCCATCGCAGTCACAGTTATCGCCCTGACGCCCACCGTTGCCAGATGCCCAAACGAAAATGGAGCCCTTCCCACCACGTCCCTGAGGAGACCGGTACAGTGAGCAAGTGGTGTTTTTTTGCGTGACAGCACCTTTTATACTGTATGTCATAAAGTCTATGGAGAAAATGAACTGACCAAGCAAATAATTTGTGTGTTGGTTGACTTAAGAACATAGAAATAGGATATAAATAGGAAATAGGATCATTGTTTCATTGTTTGTTGTAACCCATGTTCCTGTGACTAGTCACAAATAAAAAGTCTCCACTTCTCACCTTCTGGATGCCATACTCAAAGGCTTTCTGTGCAAGGCGACCAGGCCCCTCGACCGTTTTCCCGTCATCATTAGGTCCCCAGCTGGCGCTGTAGATGTCCACATGGTCTGGATTAAACCCTATAGAGCTTGCCTCGATGGCGTCTGTCACAATGCCGTCCAACATGCGGATGCCTAAGGGTTGACATGGGATGTTTAAAAACAACTTCCAGAATTATGCACCGAAACTCCACATCTCATCTTTTACACCCTTCACACGGGCACACCTGTGAGGGCGAGGAGGCCAGGTGAGGTAGGACTCACACGAAACACTAAACATTAAATAAATCAAATACTGTGCTGCTCTCTCACCTCCAACCTTTGAGTTGTAAGCCACTCCGACTCCACATTTGTTGTTGTCTGCCTGCATGGCAATTTCACCAGCACACCTCGTGCCATGCCTGGAAAACACAAAGCCAATGTAGTAAACAGTACATTTCTTCGAAGGGCACAATTTTGGTCCTCGGATATATTTGCTTTTGGTGCAGACGTAGTGTAATCCTGAGAACCTTAACCATATTCGAAATGCTAGGTCCTGTCTCTGAACTTAACCATTTTAACAAGGCAGTTTAAAACAGAAAAATTCCATCAATGCGTTTCATTCATATTATTTCAAGGAGAAACTACAGACCTGGCAACACTGAGTACTGGATGCTATCCCGACATCGCGCTTGCTTTTTTGGAACAATTTCTCTTACATTTACAGTGTATTTCGGTGAAGCCAAGCGATTCTGTAATGTCATATCTGTTAGGGTGCAGCACAGATGGAGACCAGGCTTGCCTGAGTATTAGCAGCTCATCATGAAGAAAAATGAAAGGCAGCAACACAGAGCCGTCCCATCGCCTCTGGGTTAGCGCGTGCCTGGAGCGTTTTGCTTATAAAGGGGTGCTGCGTTTGATGATTAATTCTGAATGCCGTTTGGTCTCGTGCGCCACTTTATTTTCACCCCACCTCGTGCGAGAGCTCACACACGCCCACTATTCTGAAATACAGTATGTGCCTTAGCTAACCATAGATTGCCGAAATATCCCATTTTTTCTCCTTTTTTTCGCGGCTGATAAAATAGTAATTATGGCTGGTGACTGGAGTCCTTTTTCCTCCTGTTTTTGCTTTCCGAATTGTGCATAATTGGACTGTTGATAAATTCTGCAGCAAAGCAATTACAGTGAAGTACCTTCCATTTACTGACAACAGCGTTCTGACAGGGGTGGGGGGTGGGGGGGGTGTGTGAATGTGTGTCTCTGTGTGTGCGTTCACACAAAACCTCAACAACTATCTATCAAAGGATGAGTCATGCGAGAGCCTTTGTGTGGGAGGGAGTTGGAAGCAGCTGTGGTGTTGAGAATAAGTGTTTTCCTTTTTTTTTAAAAAAATCTTCCATCTATGTCCACCTCTAATTACCGAACACTCGTCATGTGCCTGAGTGCATTTAGGGAGTCACACAGTAATATCTGTTACATCATAGCAATGACAGAGGAACCTTCTAATTTAATGAGATTTTCAGGTCATCTATATCCATCTCCTCCAGGTTTGGATTTTGATACTGAGAATGCGAATGCCCCTGGAGATGGAATTTGCAACCTTCAAAGTCTCTGATGGCTAAGCATTCCTGAATTGTAGTGCAATCTCGATGAGTCCTTATTGTAATTTACCAAATGGAAAGTTAATTTTCCAACCAGGTGCTACTGCCACCGCTTCATCTCTTCAATCTGGCTAGCCGTTTATTTTCCAGTTCACTAGCACGCTGTGTTGTGACTTGAATTGAGAGTGTGATTTGAACGCACTATGCCTGACTTCCCTCGTGGTTTAATGCGATCAAATGGAGAGTAAATCAGTGGAATTGGGATATGGCTCAGTTCCTGGTAACAAATGAGTGACTTTTCGTTTCTCCCGGTCCTTCATGCTGCTGTAAAATGACAGCAATGGCTTCAACCGTATCTGGTTGCCGGTACATAGGCAGAACTGCACTGTCGAGTCACATTTGGCCCAAATTGCAAATCCCCAAGACGTACCTTTAGAAGTTTACATTTACATATGAACCCGATGCAGCCCAAAGCCGAACCTTTATTGTGTGCAGCACAATGAGCATAACTGACCCATATGTACCTAAACTCAGCCAAATTTGGCCCACTTGGTTAAACGTCTAGACCACTAGTTGGACAGCAGATACGAGGCTTCTCAGTGTCAATCCTGTCAATTGTCCCCATTCGTCCACCTGCTTGGGTGCGCAGTTCACTACTTTTTGAGCGTGGTTGCCTTTTGAGCATTTTGACTTTGGTTTCAAGTGTATGGAACTGGTCGAGGTCTGTTCATTGTGATGTACTTCATCACGGTATACATTTAACAAAAAAAGCCCTGTTCAAGAAAGCCCTCTAGATTGTGCTATTCGGGTGTGTTCTGAATATCATGAAACTCCCAACATCTGATCATCCCGTTGATTTGTACACGTACACAATCTATCGTTGAACGGTAAAATGCTGCTCTTGGTGGACTAATATTCGTCCGGCTGCCGTGATGATGCAAGTATACAGTTGATCTTGTTATGAGAAAAAGAAAGCATGTTTGAATGGCATCAGAGGTGGATTATGCTGACTCTCTGTGTTCTAGATCAAACCCTCTCAATCACATCAATCAGTGAAATAACGAGACCTCACATCGAAATGCATCTGCTAACAGCAATCCTTCTATTCCTGTCCTAATTCTAGATTACTATCTCCTAATCCAGGATTGTGACTCAGTGCCTGTACGGGACTGATGATGGTAAGTCACTCACTTGTTCTCATTGGTGGAGTCGTATCTGGGAAACGGATCAGGATCGTTGTCATTGAAATCGTAACTGGCATCGGGATCCTGGAGGAGAGAGGATTTGTAACGGGTTAGACACCTTCATTCATTCATTCATTCATTCATTCATTCATTATCTTCCACTTAATCCACACAGGGTCGCGCACACAGTCACACACTAAGGGCCATTTTAGAGACACCAATTAACCTAACACGCATGTCTTTGGACTGTGCGAGGAAACCCGAGTACCCGGAGTAAACCCACGCAGACACGGGGAGGACATGCAGACTCCACACAGACAGGATCCAGGCCGCCCCGCCCTGGGATTGGCACCTTGATGTTTTAAATCCATGTAATCCACTCGTAGGCTGCAACATTTGACATACGCGTGTGAGAAATTATTTTTAGCACATAGTTGAGCGAATATTGCGAGAGAGATTTCATGAGTCAAATGCTTTTACACTAGTTACTGAGTATTGCCATAGTGGACATAGTGGTTGCTGGGAAATGGAGTCTGTAGCAGCTGGAAAGTCGCACCGCCTGAAAATCATCAAATAAATGGTATTGTAATCCAATAAAAATGGGTTGAGCTTATTTCCATGGTGTGTTTCACAACAGATCTCAACTCCACACATGCATAGATAACAGTGGCTAGGAAACACACAAAGGTATTTAAGCCAAAAATTGGTGATGCACCGATCCAACACTGGCCATATTAAGAAAAATAAGAAATGTGATATTGACCCTAAATGTGCGATACACATTCCGGTTGCTTTTCGCTTGAAATGCGTTATTCATCAGCATCAAAAACACTTTCTGTTTTGTTTTTTTATTGACAGAACTCATTCATGCAAGTTGATTCATGTAATAACTATCAATTATCACGGGACTGAATGCAAAGTCGCTGTTTTAACGTCAGAGGTTTGTCAAAAGGTAAAAGCAGGACATGGGAGCCACATCTGAGAAGGCTGCTTGCCCTGTGAGAATCCCTAATGCCTTCATTATGTGGCACCGCACACCATGGTGGTGGTGCTATTGATAATCGCCTGTCACCGTGGAAACAGGCTGAACAGTGTTGCAGCAATGGAGTCGCACGTTGCCATGGCAACAAACTCACGTAATTAGGGTAGATGTCGGTGTGATTCCATTCCAGACCATCATCCAGCACGGTGATGACCACGCCTTTCCCGGTGATGCCTTTCTTCCACACGGGGATGACGTGCAGGTCCAGCTTGGGCAGGGACGGCGACGTCCGGGTGTCTTGCTGGTGGGTGAGAGATGTAGACTAAATTAGAAAAGTTACTCTGCTTATAAAATATGATCAACAGGATTCACATTACTGAAGCCGGATTTTTTGGTTTAAAAAAATGTGCCTTGCTTTGCATCGAATCGCGAGCATAATCGGGAGTGCATTGTTACACCTTCTTTGCCTGTTAATACACTTTTGATATCGCACTCTCGAGGGGTTTCGAAGGCTAACAGAATTTCCCCAATCCAACAGAATCCAAAAATCGAGACAGAGTCCAGGATCTATGGAGAAATGAACGTTCATTTAGTGAAATAGCGAAGGACAAGGACAAGGACAATCACGGTCGCACATCCCTCAGTTTTGGAGCTCCTCTTAAAGACCCCTGATATCTAGGAAGAACTTTCACGCGTGTGGTTCGTAAACTTCTCATGGCCATGGACATATAGGATGATCCGTCAATCATCTCTGATCTCCTTTTCCTCCATGTTCCAGTTTACTCAAGAAAGCCTCTGCAGCTAGTGGATGATAAGCGTCTCCTAGATCTGCTTGGTTCAGAACAATTTAGTCTAACTTTAACGCGTCATGTTTTGCTTCTGTAAGGTCTGGGCTATGTCTCTGATATTCAGCTATGTCTTTTAGAGGGTATGACAGACACCCTTCCTCCTTCTCGTTTGCACAAACATAAATTTTACATTCATGCACATAACTAAAAAATTAATATTATTCATTTCCCTATCCGAGAACCTACAGCAGTACCATTTAACCCCAGGGTTTAATGCAGTCATCATTGTGTATTTGCATAATGTATCAACATTTATTTCGATGTGTCTCAGTACTGTACTTTATACATCATTAAGAAACAAAAAAGCTCTCCGCTAAAGTGCTTTCGTTATCTCCTCTTAAGCAAAAGGCTTAAAATAAATAAAAGGCAAGCGTTATCATCTACAGTGTTGACCTTTCCGCCGACTTTTGGCTCCAACAGGTAATTAATGTCAGAGAGAGGAAGGGTTTTAAGTGCAGTCGGGGAAACGTGCTGTTGTCACTGTGGTGGATTAAGAGTGAATGAAGAAGGCAGTCTCGAACTGACAAAGAACGCTCATTATGGAAGGTGTAGGAGCTCTAGACACAGGGTCAAACAATATTTGTACGTCCCTGCTCCCGGAGATCACTACATCTGCCACCTGCTCATTCTTCCCATTTCTGTGGGTCTTTTCTGTGGGGATTGTCATTTCCTGCCACATTCCAAAATGTTGCTGTTAGGTCAACTGGTGTTTCTAAAGTGTTTTAGTGTGTGTTTCTGGTTTCTGGTCCAAACTATCCTGAAACCAAAGACAGAATTGCCAGCCTGACAGTGGTCCAAATAGGGACAAGCCACGAACCGGTGAGCGGACGTTGGTCGTCAGGGGTTACTTGATTGGAAGCAGGGGTTATTTTGTCTGGTTCGAATTGACAGAAGTCACAGAAATCTTTAACGCTGGTTATGAATACCATGTGACACAAGGCATGGTGCTAATTATGGGGCTGTACAGCTAACCCCTTTCAGCTACATTGCCCACAGTTACCTTGGGAAAGAATGGCACCAGGACACATTCTGTGTAGAATATAAGCCGGTGGATGGCGTGTGGGCGGCCACAATGGACCCGTTGTTCGGAAGTGGTTTTCCTGACCTCCATTTCCCCCGAATCTCATTCCGATTGAGCAAATATGTGATTTTCTGGATCAAGAAGTCCAATCTGCAGTGGCTCCACATCGTGTCAGGACCATAGCTATCTCGGACTGACGGTCAGGATAAAATAAGGTATGAACCAGCCGCGACTCGGTAGTGATGCAAACGGATATAAGGTATGCAAAGACATTACACAAGCGTGACCCCCCCCGACATGACTCATAACAGCGATCTCTCTTTGCCTTGGTAGGGGGAAGGGAGCAAATATGATCAAGCAGATTGTTATTTTGGATGATATGCTGCTCCTAGATTTAAACCCAAAACATCAGTGCGGCAGGGAATCTGATACCCGTCCTATTCCACAATAGCTCACTTCCTCAGAAGAATCAGCCATCATGCAGCACTGCTAAAATGCCAGTGAGTCACCGCTGATTACATTATCAAGTATCCACCCAAAGGCAGCGCCTCTATAACACAGCAAATCTCTCTTGCTCATCTCTCTCACCCTCATCCCCCTCGAAAATCTATCTCTTCCCTCCGCCGACCCTCCTTCTCGACACATCCTGTGTCGTCTCTCCATATTTCGGACGTCATCTCTCCTCTCCCCGTGCCTCGCCGTGCACCACTGCACTACAGCATCACACCAGACAACGACGAAGCTACTCAACTGATCAACAAATAATCCTTCTGCCCACAGAACATTTTTACAATGTATTGACATTTTTTACCACATTAAAAAGGCCCCTATATGAACACAGAATTAAATCATATTTATTAGCTATTAAGTATCATCAAAAACATCCGGTTACAAATATATACATGTACAAATATCCCTTTTTAAATAGTGACTCTTAATAGCTGGTAGTGAGTGGATTAATAGACCTAGAAAAAGCTTAGTAGATTAATATACGTTTAATCGTATAACATTCGGGTAATTTGAATCCCTAACCACCCTCTTACATATCCATAAAGGCCTCACTTCCTTTAGCAACACTGACCTAATGTATATCTTTCCAATGTGAGAGGAGAATATACAAAATCCACAACATACAGGCGGAGACTGAAGCCGGGAATTCAAGAACCGTGAAGCAAACCTAAACAAAATGTTTCAAATCGATAAATGTTCTTTTACCCAAAATAGTTTTCCTTCTTAGTAATAATTCTATTTTTGACTACTAAAAATGCTGACTGACAATTTCGTAGGATGCTTTTATTTTAAAGTGATTCTGTTTTTTCTATTGCATGACGTCTGAATTGAGGTACGTGTTGCCCAAATGAATCTTACCTAGATTACTCGAACCATTGTTAAACATAAACAATCAAACGTTACATGGCTCGGTTTCGTTGTTTGGGTCCTTCTGCCGCAAAGCTGAATCCCAGTTATGGTGCTCCCAATTATGGGTTTTAATATGAAAGCCCTGAAGTTACACACGATTGTTTTTATGAGCTCTGAAGTCAGATAATAAGCTGAATCAAGCACTCACCAAGTACCACTGCTGGTTCCACATGGGGTCATCAAAAAGCTTGTCCACAGAGCATTCTTTGCACTGTCCTGTCACTGGAGCACGCTTGCTCCTCCTCATTTCATATTGCTGCTCAGCCCAAGACACCTTAACATCGACATTAGAAGATATGAACGCATGGCACAATTGCACATTTCATTCTGTAAAGCCATTAATACCAGTGTTCTCTATTACACTGAAATAGAACAATTCCCACAACGTCTGCAGAGGCATCCCCTCTCTGATATTCTTGACGACGCTGAACAAAAGCTCTTACCCTGTCATCTTCTGACAGTCTTTTGGTAATGTGATCTGCACTCCTTTTGGTCCTGCTAGGATGATAGCGATGTTTGAATAAATAGTGATTTTCGAGGGCCCCAATCTGTGAAAACGAGAGTGAAACGTTTGAAGCGTTTTCAAAGTTGACTTCATCTGATAGTGGATTATTAAAATCATTTCAACTATTTGAAAGTCCTGAACGAAATGCCACAATACATTGCTGTCCTTTATTGTTATATAGGCTTTTTATTTGAATGAAAACGATCATTAAATGGTTTGTAATATAATAATAAGTATACTCCCTAAATGGGAACACATTCACAATCAAAATTAAGTTTGCATTTTTAAGATGCAAAACTGTCCGGACAGGAAACTGTTTTTCTACCTATGCAGATATTGAAAATATAACATTTAGAATTTAGAAAATTAAAGATTACGTAAATTCCGAAGATTAACATTTAGAATAACAATATAAACACTAAAATCTTGAATTGAGTCCAGATGAGTTAAATCCATTGGCGGGCTGGATTTAAAAAAATAAACAAATTAAGTTTGTGGATCTACAGTTTGGATCTTAACAGTGGAGGCCAAAAAATGCTTCTGTTTTGCAGTTTTCTTATCGTATAATTAACCAGTAAATTCTTCACTTGTTCATGACCTTTGCCATCAGGTAGCAGCCTGAAAGCTCTGAGCTGTATTTGCCGTTGATTTCTGGCTGCAGTATGAGTCCTTCTCCACGAAGATCCAACACATTTCAGCAGTGCGCTCAGACTTTTGCCCCCACTCTTAAAAACAATTGATATGTTTCCGTACATCTAGGTCAAGATTATAAATCAATGGATATAAGGGGCTGACATTTTGTGCCATGTTGACACATTAGGGGGACATATATGGTTTATTTTATTTTTTTTTTAAAAGCAGCGAATTATTTTGGAAAAACCAAAAGTGAAAATAATTCCACGAGGTTACTGGTGTTCATACTGTCAGTAGAAAATCCCCACCAGAATACAGATGCATATATATAGAACATGTATGTGAAAGAAGTAGAATTCCTATTATTATATTATATATATAAATATGAATTACACTTCTTTCACAAAGATAGGCCTAGTGACAGTACCCTTATAGCTGATGGATGGCCACAGTTCTAAGGGTTTTTAGAAAGTGTATAAAATGTTAACATTACAGCAGCAGTGCACTGTGACCACTCACAATAGCAACGAGCTTCACTTCTCGAATCCTATGCATTATAAAACCCTGGGTGTGATAAATACGCTCGGTAACGCGGAGCTGTGTGAGGTGTTTTCTGTTCTCCTACCTGTCGCACTAACTGGTACCCGAGCTCGTCTGCGATGGCCCTGGCTGCTCGCAGTCCCCCCGGTACCTCCACCGCCCATTCGTTCAGATACTGGCGCTGGGAGAGAACAGACACGGAGCTCATAAGCAGCAGAGCCGCAAACAGCAGCAGCAGCAGCGCAGGATCCCGACATCTCACTTCCATCTCAGATCAAACCAGCACTGATGGAGAAACGACGCGCCGCCGACTCGCTCCCGGGCGATTCGATTAGTAAGCCAATCAAATATCTAAACCAGTAATGAGACAAATAATGGAACCTGAGAGTAGCCTTCGACCGTTGGAGATATCTTAAGATCAGGATGGTGCGACGGCGCGAGTGAAACAGGCGTGGAAATCTACCACCAAGTGAATGAGTGGTGAAAAGGGGCTGGGGATGTTTACACGTCAAATTACGCCACGCTCTGACGTCAATTTCTACCTGGGGTAGGATGCTCGGGTCTCGAGGGAGATGGGGGACGGGAAGAGGAGGGGAAACTCATCTATAAATAAACCAGGCTTTATTGCTGTGGAACATTGCCAGCCAGTGGAATGTGCCGTTGTCTCTTTGTTTTTTTTTTTCGCGTAGCTGTTCTAATAGAAAGTAGAGATTCTTATTGACTATGTCCTAAGAGGGAAAAAAAATCATTTGACCATAACTGATGCACGTCACTGTTGCTTCAGCACTTCAATCCTGGACAGCTCCAGAAAAAACGCAACAAATGGTTACTCCGAAACAGCAGACTGAACGTGGATTCTTCAGCTTTTCATTTGGTGTCTTGTTCAAAAACGGGTGCTGTATCTGCGGGGGCGATTTGATTTCCAAATGAAACAGATCAGCACATCAAAGGGCACTGCTCATCCAAGGTTCAGAGGTTCAGGCAGAAGAGGACACGTGCTCTTTCTAATCAGAGAGAGAGAGAGAGAGAGAGAGAGAGAGAGAGAGAGAGAGAGCAAACTGGAATGGTCTGGTTTTGGTTTGACTCTAAGGAGCCATCAGCTCCCGTTAGATGTTTGTCTATAGGACGAACTATTTATAGGAAAGAAGCCTCTCAAACAACCATTTAGAATACTGTGAATACTGTGTAAATAAGCTATCACTCACAGGATTAGATTCCTGATGGATTCATATTTCAGCCTGTATCTATATCAGCCTGCTAACATGATGTAGATGCCTCTCTTATTTCAGCCACTAGAGTTGGGGAGACTTAAGTCACATGACTTGACATGAGTCACACTTAAGACTTGCTTAATTGACACTGATAACCAACTTTGACTTGGTACTATGTATGTATGTGCATATATTTAAGAACGCTTGCAAAAAATAACATTTTTTACAGCCCTTTTTGTTGGTTTGTTTTGTTTTAACCTTTTTTACATCTACCTTTTTTTTTGCTGCTGCTATCCCAACACACATCCCTTACATCTGCACATTGTGTTCTCTGGGATGGACCCCCTCACGACCCTTACCAAGACAACTGGGGGAAAAACATGGGGCAAGAAAACACAATTATAATTGGAAGTTAAGCAACTGGCTCACAAGATCAAAAAAAGACCAAAAAAAATGACTGGCCATTAACTTTTACAGCATTTAGTAGACACAGTAACTGATACAGTTCCCGTCCTTTAACCGCTAGGCTACCACAGGCCAATGGTCAGGTATTCAATCCTCAAAAAAACTCTTGCAAAGTATGACAGTACCAAAGTAGGGTGTTTAGTATTGAGGTGTTTAGTACAACCCATTCCACTGTTTGTCTAAGTGAATTACATGCCTTTATTCTTTAGATTTTTTATATGTTCGAGAGGTTCCTGTTCTATAAATGTCAGGTGTGCAATGAACAGTAGTACGCTTACTTTACTTCGATAGTAAAGTGCTCTTTAAAAAGGCATGTTTTATATTTGTAGGTCATAATAATTTTTGGATAAATATACGTTCTAGGTGCGTTGCGCTATAGTCAGGCTACGTAGGTGAACAAGGCCAGCACTCTGTGACCACGCTTGTGCCGTGCCTAGAAAACCAAACGGGTTCTTGATCAAACATCACAAAGCGAAGCTCCTAGCAGCAGCTGCTCTCTGGTTCTACCTGGCAACAGTTGTTTGCGTTAGAGCAGTTGTTAAGCTTGACTCAGTTATGCTGCACAAATGAGTGACTCTAGGCTCTAAAGTATAGACCAGAAGACCAGAAGTGGCAATGCTTTAAAACAAAACGAGATCCTTATTCTAGTAAATCAGGCAGGAAACCGGCCTGTAACAGCAGTCGGTTAAAATATGAGGCTTATCTTGTTATTCTGTTGCATTATTTACAGACCCCACTATATTAAATACGACTTTACAATAGAAAGACAATACAAAGGATGCAACAAGGCCTCCAAAAGCCTTTTTTAGAAGACACAACAGCATAACCGGTGACCACAACTTCTAAGAGAAGGACTCGCCTACATGAAAAAGCCATTGTTTATCTCATTGTCAAGTTAATTACAAAATAAAAGCCAATGACCAGTGACCTGACTCTCTGTATGGACTCCTTGTAATGTAGTAAACATTTAAACAGTGCTCAAATCATCCTGTAACGACGTGCCGTTGCTCGTTATTGTTATTATGATATATTTTATAAATAGTAGTATTACCGGTTGTAGATCTAGTAGTATTGTTGTTATGCATCACATTTAAAAGTGATCAGGTCACACAACAGTCTCAAAAAAACCCACCAGTGCAAGGTAAGGGTTTGAAATATGTTTTTGGGTGGTCACAAACTTTTGACTAAATGCTGTATATGCTCTTTTTTGAACACAAGTTATAGTGGCAAGCACTACAGGACAATGTACTGTTTATGGACTCAGCATGAGCTACCTGTTGCTACTGAGATAGCACAGAATTCGGAAGCATTCATTACCAAGGGATGCTCCAGGAAACGTAGTAAAGTTTTGACAAACCGGAATGCAAGAGAATGGCCTCGGTCCAAAGTCTGTAGTTTATCAGGGAGATGCTAGTTCGGTCAAGTAAATAGGCTAAACTCTGGGAAAGCTAATTCACCCAGTCGAGGTTCGAGCTCTTTGATAACAGGTGCTCACACCTCTCACCAGCTCTGTGCATTTCAGTCTTCCGCAGATAAAACGATACGAAATGTGAAAGTGTAATGGTGTGTGAAATAAGATCCACAACATGTGCGTCCTAATAGAAGGTTCAGGTCCCAGCAGGAAAGAAAAGGTCTGATAGGGCAGGGGCAAATCTGAGTCATTCTGACGCCCTGTCGTGTGTACATTATGCTGGAGTGTGAGAGTGCTCCGAGCAATTAAGGTAGAAATTCATTAACGTCCACTGGCAATCACTCATCGTTTAGGTCGAGCGTTACGTCATAACGGAAAGGAAAATCCTCAGTATCTTTAGAGCGGAATTATTTTAGGACCTTATCTAACCGTTTCTGTCATAAAGCTGCTTGTGGTCATTTGTCAGATGTAATTAATGTTATGATATTTTTGCTCTGCGTCCTTTATGGTCCAATCAGATCATTTGTTTTTCGTTGTCGTTGGTTCGCTGGAAGCCTCTGGATCCTTAGGCTTCTTTTTCACCGTGTCTTGGTTCTTTCTCGCTCATCTTTTCTCGGCGTCTCAACACTGTCATTTGTCAAGGATGCGAGGTTGCCGTGACAACGTTTCTCTCGCGTTCTCTTTCGCTCCTGCTTTCTCTCCCTCCCTCCTCATACTGTCACTGCAGTTCACCAAGGCTTTGCAGACGACCGAGGATGATATTTCATACATGTGCACCGTCCAGCAGCTCAGACCATCACACAGAGGAGGAGCAATGTCAATCCATCATTAAGATACAGGAGTTAGGCAGGAATAGAAATGTACATATTTGACTGTATATTAATACACTCTATACTGTGACGTATTTCACCTTGTAAGCATGTGAGTCTTATCTATTTATGCAACTCTGTATGAAGACGTGGGCACTTGGCTCATGTCTGCAGCCGCTAGAGCATTTCCAAAACGCTGAGCTGATATGATATGTAATCTGCTGACAGAAGGTCACCTGTATCGTCGCTAGTCATCTCCCAAGTTCAAACCATCTGGAAGGCTTGCTAGCCGGTGGATAATTGTTTGCACAGCTTTCAGAGGTTCAGTCTCATTCATGACCTTTCAGACCAGAAGACGATGGAGCGACTCTGTTCAGAAGATAAAGAAAGAGGAAGGTGCTTCGTTCACTGCAAACAACCCTGTTTAAAAGAAACCCTCTGTGATCACCTTTAGATTTTCCACACAGCAATTTTAATCAAATCATTCCTAAAGCAAAAGGCCACTCGTGTGCTTTGATGGCTTTACTCACCCTGCTCGGTTTCCCCTTTATTGTGACAGGATTAGGCTTAACAGTGGTTATCGGGCTGAAATGCAAGTGCCCACACACAGCTCACACTGCACCAAGGTCTTAAGCCACCAATGTTATAATGAACATGTGTAATTCATTCTCAGTCTCTTCACTAGAATACGGGCTGGTCAGACAGGGAATGAATGCAGAACCAAAAACAGCTCCTATAGCCTATAGTGGCAAGTATTTATTGTAAGCTCCCTTTTGACCTGAGCAATAGTCGCATCAGGAAGGGTCTTTTTCGAAGGGTAGCAGCCAGGAAACGACTTTTTCCCGAAGGGGAACAGGTTGGAAAGGCTAAGATATGAGTAAGCGCACAAAGCTTGAAATGAAGATCGGTGGAGAAGAGGATTATGCGGTGACGAATCCAAGTTTGAAATTTGTGGATCAAATCGTAGACAGAACAGAATATATGGTCGTTATAGCGTTGCAAAATAGCAAATCTAAAGGCGGCCTAAGACTTTTGCACAGTATTACATGTTAGCATGACCATGCATGCAACCTGTGGAGAACCCGTGTCTTTAGATCTGTTCTAAATCCATCTGTTATTTATAAGATTTACAGCCAGCAGTAGCTGAACTAGCCTCTATAGATAAATGAGAGCTGGAACATAGGCACAATAAACAGTGTAATCTAGTGTAAACGTCTAGTCAGCGCTAGTCTGATCTTAGACCTTTTAGGGCCGTTATTAAAATCTGTAATGAAGTTTGCATGTTCTCCCATATGGGTATGATATGTATATCTATATCTGTGTGTATTACTGAACCCAAAGCCATGTGTTTCTCAGTGTTGCTACAATGAAAGGCCCTATTTAAACATGCAATAGGAACAACATGGTAATACCTGGATAAAGAGCAATCCAACCCTGTGTTTCTTGGGCTCTGCAGGCCCACACATGGTAATCTCAGTACTCCTGGTCAATATGCAGAGGGCAGATGGCCGAATTCTCACGCTAAACCCGGCTTATTTACATGAGCGGAAGAAACGAGATAAGATCATAATGAATGGAGAATGAGAACAGTGAGAAGGCATTTCAGTGGAGAGGGTTCGTGTGTTAATACAAGATATAAACTAAGGATGGCTTTAAATTTCACCTAACTTTGTCTCCAGGCACTGATTTATTGCACGTATCTTTTAATTTATGCTGTTTCAGCGCCGTTGCAATGCTCTCGCACACTATCACTCCACTCTGAAAATCCATTTGCAAATTAGGTTCCATAATTATTCCACAGTTAACCTATTAGGCCTTGAAGCCAAACAGTTTCCCAGCCAGATTTCTCAGAATGTTTATGTTGTTTGGTGTTTAGCGGGATACTTTAGCCTAGGAGCTGTTTGGAATGGGTATGGATAAAATAATACGTGGGATCTTGATTTGTTTTTCTGTTTTTACACTCAGGCAGGTTCTGTTTTTAACATAAATACGATATACTGGTGCATCTGAGGTCCAGAGAAATACAGTTTTTATCTGATACACAATGTGTCAACCAGCAAGTGACGGTTCAGTAACAGGAGTACTGTCTTATCTGGAGGACTGTTGCGTGCGCACGCACACGCACACACACACAGACACACACACACACACACACACACACACACACACACACACACACACACACACACACACACACAC
>JAUZST010036142.1:0-27886 GCA_034779995.1 Parotocinclus haroldoi | reverse complement strand
CCCTAAAATGGTAGGAAGAAACCTCGGGAGGAACCAAGACTCAACAGGGGACCCGTCCTCCATGGGCGGCCTAGATGGTAATTATATAAATACTAAATGTATATTACATTATAGGAAAATTAGTTTAAAATAAATAACAAATTATTCATAAAATTTAAATTAGTAGTAGAAAAAACTAATAATAATAATAATTCAAATTATAAAACAAAATTGATCAATGAATCCTGTTTGTTTTGGTTAGAGGTTCAGAGCCCAGACTGGGTACAGTATGTAATTATTATGGAAGCTGTAGTGCGTTAGTGGTAAAAGTACTCAATCAGAGCCCTTAACCCAGCATTGTTTTGCTAATAACATAATATTAATAATGAAACTGTGTGTTATTTAAACATGTTACACGTTAAGTATGAACAAACAAGGGGCTTTGATACCCAGGTGAGGCTGGTTTGTGATCAGCCATGAAAAGCGAAACAAAAACTTGGCAATGAACCCTTTGTGTCGTGTTTGTTAAGACAAACTCGTTTGGAGACATAGTTTTGCAGGTTATATTTATTTATTTTATTTATTGTGCTGACGCACAGCCAACAGGTGGTTTTAAACTTTGTCCTCCAGACCTTAAGACAGAACCGCATGCAGGAAGCTCAGATTTCCAGTCACCTCTATGTCACCAGAAAGTGGGTAAGCCATCTTTAAAGTCCCAGTCAGCCACAATCAATAGGCTTCTGTTAGGCTCTTTAATTTGGAGAGCAATTAGACTACAGCCTTATTAGAGGACAAAGCCGAATGTGATTCCGGTAATTAAAACCAATCTTAAAGACGGATGTAACTACTGGATCTCCACCACTATTTCAAGCTTGTCGCGTCTATGAGGAATGAAGATGCCTTTTCTGTGCGAAAAACGAAATTTTCTCACAGAAACACAAAAACCATAATTGTTATCTGCAGCAGAGTCGCTCACTGAATCGCTCACATGTTGTAGAGCTGAGTCCAGGCCAAGAGCAAGCCTTCTAGTAGTCAAGTCTGGGTCAAGACCAAGATTGGGAGCGACCGAGACTGAGAACAAAAACTTATTTTCATCATACATGAAGAATAATAAGAAAAACTAAATAATTATCAATGGTAGCACCGCTGCCTCACAACAAGAAGGTCCTGGGTTCGATCCCAGGGTGGAGCATCCTGGGTCTTTTCTGTGTGGGGTCTGCATGTCCTCCTCGTGTCTGCGTGGGTTTACTCCGGGTACTCCGGTTTCCTCCCACAGTCCAAAGAGATGCATGTTAGGTTAATTGGTGTCTCTAAAAGTGGCATTTGGGGTGTGTGTGTGTGCGTGTGTGAGAGTGTGAATCCATGATGTATTGGTGCCCCATCTAGGGTTGTTCCTTGCCCTTGAGTTGGTACCGGCTGGCCTGCGACCCCGTGTGGATTAAGCGGAAGATAATGGCTCTCCTGATTTGTATGAGCAGTATAATTAACAAGTATATAGGTACCACTGTTTTGTTTGTTTGTTTTTGTAGGCTGTATAGGCGCTACGATATTTGAAATTAATTATTACAACTTTAACAGCACTGACAAAATGCACCTTTAGATAAAAAAGCCAAATTTAGACCCAAATGAATAACAACATGACAGCAGAAAGGAAAATCTCCCTAAGGCAGATAACCCAAGAGGAACCAAACACAAACTTTCTTAAGCATAGGCAATTCTCAGAAGTCCGCGTCAAGCCAACGTGTGTATTTCTGAAATATTACAGCACAGTCTTTCAAGTCAAAAGCTTCATATTTCATTACATGAAATAATTTCTTTTTAAACCCATAACGTAAACTGTCAAGTTTGTTACTCAAACAATAGAGTAGCTAGAGTAAACTAGGAACTCTAGGAGAAGAAATTAAAGATGTCATTTATCCTTAGATGAAAGGCAATCGAAAAATAAATGAAAGTAAATAAAATGCTCCTTACAAAAAAACAAAAAAAAAATCCCCAAAGGTTCCATTTATATCCACAGCTTTTTAACTTGAATATCTTGAGCTTTTAACAAGAACAAAGCAGAATCTTGACCTTACACGAGGAAGCCAGACACCACAAACGTCAAAAGAAATATTAAAAAATAATAATAATAATAACTTTCATAGAAACCCGTTTCAAATTGGGACCCTATCATTCTGTAGGTATGACAAGACAAGAAAGATATAACGTAGATTAACGGGGAATTGTATCTAAGACTGTACGGGTAAGCATCCAATGTCAGTTCTACGTCCAGGTGGAGTTAAACCGGAACCATTTTTGCAGATTTTGGAATTGGAATTGCCTTTTGCCGTATAAATGTCACGGTATAGAGGATCATAACTTTGCTGAAAACTAAAAAAAAAACTAAAAGTCACTAAGAAAACAAAATTTTGGACTGTTTTGCCATTGTAATTAAGGTGCATTAAAGAGTGTAGAGAAGATTTTGTCTCTTTACGTTTACGTTTCATGATCCGTTTAGGAGGATTGCAAAAGCAGACCAGGGCTGTGGAGCTGTTGGGCACTGTGTGTAATTTGTGCATGTAGATAAGATCATGTGGCTTGAACCGTTATCGGTACTTTAAGGCAGCCACTTAACCATCGAGCCCCTGGTTGGTGCCACCCGGATCGAATTACATACGAGTTTTTGTTGATTTTCCAAATGGCAGAAAGCCAGCTGTTTAAAATAAGTGTTTAGACTTTATTAGACATGTTTGCACATATATCAGTCAAACTCTAGCCAGAAAAGCCGTGCGCTGGCTTGATGTTTACACGTTTCCTGTCTCCGGGGCTTCACGTGAACATTTGTGTCCTTGGGTTCTTCATAACAAATCATCAGATAAGAAGGCCTTAATATGCACATTTCCTGCTGTGAGAGCTGAACAGGAAAGCGCGCCGTTTATGCGTAAGCATCCTCCGCTTCCTTAACCTGTGCATTTCTGTTCCTAATGGAGTCATCATCAAACTGAAAAGAGGTTATTGATATAGCGGCTCTTGCTTAGGAAGACAGTTCAGCTGTTCGTCTAACATGAACTGCACTAAATTCTGCTGCTAGGATTCTAACTGGGACAAAACGGTTCGAGCATGTCGCGCCTGTTTTAGAGCGGCTTCATTGGCCGGATCCGTTACAAGGCACTGCGTGGCCAGGGTCCTGTTTACATCTCTACATTCATTTAAAAATGTATAATCCATCCCGTAGCCTCAGATCGTCTGATGACAGACTATTGTCAGTTCCAAGGTTTAGGCTTAGCACCGCAGGGGGGCGCTCGTTCACTTTTGCTGCCCCTTCAGTCTGGCCCTCTTTACCGTTTGCTCTGCGCACTGCCACTTCTCTACCCGAATTCAAAACCTCTCTAAAAACACACCTGCTCCAGCCATACTTTTCCTCTTCTTAAATGAGAGGATTTGGTTTGATCGAATCGTTGTGTATGATCCATGATCCTGAGAATCGGATCTCGAGCTGACGTACGTTGCAGAGTCGGATTAGTTAGACTGCACTGTGTTTAGACGTCGATTTCCCTCTCCAGTGGCTTGTAATGAAGGCAAATTAATTCCCCACACACAAGCAAGAGCACCGGCAGGTGGACTTGAGAAAACGCTTGAGACTTGGGGAATTCCTGAACATCAATTTGTGCTGGGAGTTTTCTTAAAGCGTATAAACACTTCGGCTTACCGAGGTACAGGCGTGTGCCTGCTGCCGCATCCACCCTGCAACGTGGGGAAATTAAGCTAGAAATTAACGAGTCAAGTAGAAGACTTGCGGTGGAAAGCATACGTTTAATGGTCTGTGGTGACTCAGCATCCATTTCTGTAATCTGCAATAGTTAGCAGTCGCATGGAAATGGACGCAAATGTACGTCTTCTCAGTTACTATATAAGGGAGAAACCACTAGTGCCAAATAGATCGTTACATATACTGTACTTAATTAAAGTGATTTACTTTACATCCAGGTCTCAAAATGACTGATTTTGTTTTCGACACCTCAATCGGCTGGACCTGGCAAAAAGGTTGAACCCAAAATCGATTATTTGGGCGAACTGGCGAAGCAATAATTTACACTAACGAGTTAACTGCTTAACATAAAATTCTACTCACTCTACTCTACTCTACTCAGTCTTTTCGTATATTGTTTAAAGGATGGCGCTATAGTCGTGTTCCGTACTGACTGGGGTTCTTTATCGAGAGCCTCCGATCATCTCCACAGCAACCACAACATTTCAGCATGAAACGCATCTAATAATGCTTTCCAGTCCAGAGCTGTCTGAGCAGACCCAGGGTCAGAAAGAGAGCTTGGTGAGGGGTAGGGAGGGCTGAGGCGACACATCCACTTTCATTAAGCGGCGTAGGGGGAGATAAATTGAAGGCTTCAGACTTGTTACGTGCAGGATATCTTTCAATGTGATCTCAATACAGTCGACTGTTCAACAGTTGGCCCAACTATCGCCATGTTGCCCCGTTAAATCGAAGAAAACAGACATTTATTGACAGTACTACCATTTTTTTTTTTTTTATGAAATATAAATCCATTCCTTATATCTTTGGCTTTTTGATTTACTCAGGTGCTGAAATTGTAAACTAGGGGAAAAAACATCTCATAGGAACTGTGTAATCTGGTGAAGGTCATCAACCGTTTGGGAGCATTGAACTATCAAAAAAAAAAAAAAAAAAAACTATCAAAAAATTGGGGATTTTCACCTGAGCAACAGGACAAAGAGCCAAAACACAGTAATCAATCAGAACGGTTTAATAAAAAGAAGATGTGCATGTTGGAATCACCTAAACAGACTATAACCCAGCTGAGATACTATAACCTGAAGCAGAGGGAGGTTCTACAAGTTATTAATTGCCTGCGTTCACACACTTTTCAGGCCGGCTTACGCTTGATTTATCATGGTAAACGAACGCGGTATTACTTCTGGCAGATCGAGCTCATTATTCAAAAAAATTCCGTTTACAAACCAAACGAGAAGATATATTTGAATGGTTCTTAGAGGTGAGCGCTTACACGTGAGGTCGCTCATTTTTAGCTCACCAATCTATCATCTATCTGGCTTCTCCCTCGTTACGAGGTCACCACAGAGACCAGAACAGATGCAAACTAAAACGTGACGCATTGCTGAGCCTCATGGCTTCCCATCATCCCTGAGGAGAGAGATCTCCTGCTGCGGTCAGGGCTGAGGAGCAGGCATGGAGTTTTTAGCTCACAAAAGGTGGGTACTGACAGATAAAAAGCTAACAGCTGGCTCTGAGCGGGCAGAGCTTCCTGCTGTCTACTCAGAGCACCAACATCCTGCTCACCGGCACCACCAAGGACACGTCTGCTTCCTGTCATCTCACTGCTGCGAAAATGTACGAGGCGGCCGGCCAGAGGCTCCAGACACATTTGCATTGATGAGGCAGCGGACTGGGTCAGAGCTTTCGGCATTTTTTGGAATATTATTTATCGTATTTATTTATC
Source organism: Parotocinclus haroldoi (assembly GCA_034779995.1). Classification (NCBI taxonomy): domain Eukaryota; kingdom Metazoa; phylum Chordata; class Actinopteri; order Siluriformes; family Loricariidae; genus Parotocinclus; species Parotocinclus haroldoi. The sequence goes on along the minus strand of JAUZST010036142.1, from coordinate 22,433 downwards.
GCATATTTATTGGAGACGTTTCTTTTCGTTTTGCCCTCAAAATCAGCAGAGTATCACGATACCTTTTAAAAACAAACAATAAACAAAGCAAACCGTAGAAGCGAGTCAGAATTAAAACCAAAGAGCATTATTACAAAACTTTGTATTTTAATAAAATATTAAGGACAAATATTTGTTATTTTAGAATAATAATAATACTAATAATAATAATAACCAAATGTATCAGTAAATATTTTTTTAAAAAGATGACCTTTTTACACCAAAACAAATCCTAGGTTTTACTGTTTAAAATGATTTACATTAATTACAAGTTTTGCTTCCAATAAATGTCCCATTTCTACAGTAATGGGTGAAAAAAAAATTGAGTAAAACTCTGAAAAGATTGATTGGGCATCATTCCATACCATTTGGACCACTGTCATGTGAAACATTAGAACCGTTGAATCTTTTTTTCTTTTCATTTCTTTTCATTTTAAAGGCAGTAGTGTGTGGTTTATTTTCTACATAATATGCTCCTAGCTACTGAAGCCCAAACTGTGGATTCTCTGCTACAAGCCTCGTGATTCCTTTTCATTGGTGAGCAAACTGATCAGTCCTGAGAAATCAGCAGCTTTGTGTGCAAAACATATCTATCAATCAGAGACGTTGGCTAGAAGATGAAAGAAAAGAAAAGAGATGCATGTCTCGTTGCATTACTGCATGTATGGAGCATTGTGCATGGGATAATGAGAACAGTGTGCTTTAACTGGCCCTTTGATCAGGACTTCAGATATGAGCAGTGGGAAAGCGACGGCTCTTGGGGCCACCGTCGATAGTCTGCTTCATGACAGACGAACTGGGGGTTAAAGGTGCGAGAACTGAAGGTCTGGAGAGCGTCAGTGGGTGTCGAACATTCGTTTCGAAACTGCTTAAGGGAAAATATTAACGCTTAAGCAAGCGCAACGCTCTGATTAGGAGGGTTGTTATGTAGATGCTAAGGGAGTTCACTCTTTTTGGAATGCTTTCCTCTAGATTTGGGACCATGACTATGTGGATTCATTCCATTAGGCCTGGTGTTAGAGCACAGCGCATGCTCTCAGTCAGCATTATGTAGATCGCTGTATAAAAACTTCCTTTTTAACATGGTTCTCGAATGTCGGAAGCAAATAAGTCTGCCATAAAGATCTTCCTTTACAGTCGTTATGGAGTCCAATCATTCGTTCATTCATCTTCCGCTGGACCGGGCGTTGCCCACGTGGCAACTCGGGGCGCAAGGGCAGGAACAACCCTAGACGGTGCGCCAATCCATCGAAGAGCCAATTTAAAAGAGACACATATTAACCTAACACGCATGTCTTTGGACTTGTTGGAAGAAACCGGAGTACCCAGAGTAAACCCATGCAGACACGGGGACGCTCCACCCTGGGATTGGACCTTCAGCTGTGAGGCAGAGGTGCTACCCCCCGAGCCACTGTGCTGCCCCCTAATCCAATCAGGAACCATTAATACAACATCCTTTCCCATCAAGCTTAATGGAGCTCTGCTGACAGGTAGCTCGCTGCAATACGTTACAAGATTTAAATAAGGTGGGGTTGTGGTTGGATGTTCAGGCAGAAGAATGATCCAATTTTAGACAAGACGTTGACACGGTCACCCCTGTTCCCTGACGTTAATCAAGACAGGATAAGACACTGGAGGATCTGGATAGATTCTACATTGAAAAGCCCAAAATAACCCAGACCATTATTTTTTTTTTTTATTCCTCTTTCACCATACACCAAACTACACAGTTTGCACTACTGGGCAGACTCTCCTGTTTCCAGCAAACGTTTCCAGATGCTGACTCACTCCAAAGAAGATGGCCAGCACTATGTGGATGGCTCCACCATGGAAAGTCAATCCATAAAGCCCAAAACAAACACATCTTTTCATCTGCCAGATGGTCCAGAGGTCCAGAACTTGGTTGTGAGTGAGAACTTTTCAAGGCTGAGCTAGAAATTTCCACTTTACAACAGCAGCCCGAGACCCGTGGCTCTAGTAGAACAGAAATGAGGCGTTGTGCCACGTTGGAAGCCAACGAATAACGCAGATGAACGGCTCATGGAAGGAGTGTCTACATACTTCGGGACGCATAGAGGATCCCCAGCAATTGTAATAAACGAAGAACGTAAAAAGGAAATATATTTTAGAAAATATTATTCGAAATCTGAAGAATAATAAGAGTGTACAATGTCACAGGTCAAACCGAGTTATAGCACAGTGGGATTCTTTTTATTCGACTCATTAAGCCATGCTATTATTAGCATGCCATTAAAGTCTGTTCATGGCATGTGTTTAAGCTCTGATGTACTACGAAGCCCTGTAACATATGACCTATTAATTTTGCATGAACGTCCACATTTACAAGAATATCGTCAAGACCAGGTGTCTCTTGGGGGGAGAAATTGTTATTCATTACACACTTAGTGTGCTATGTATCACGGCTGAAGTAAATGAGCTTGTTGAAAAGTGTCCTGGCGGTGGAGAGAACTTTTGGAAGGCTGACAACGCGCCGTTTCGGATACTTGAGCGCGAGGGCGTGAGGAGCGCGAGGATCCGGAGGACTGCTGTGTTTGCCATTTACTCTCGCCGAGGATTCTGCTGACAAACTGCGAAACCATGAATCTCGGTTTTTAATAGAGGTGCTGAGTTTAATTTTACCCAAAAAAAAATACAACATAAGAAATACTGTAGGGTGGAGGATCTCGCATACGGTTTTGTTTTTCCTGCCAAAAACAGCCGTAGGGTAGATGACGTTACAGACGCCATGAAGTATCAGGAGTACTTTTTTGGATACTGATCCACATCAATGCCGAACGATCATGGAACCAAGCTTTTGACATTTTGAAAGTTTCCTAAAAGAGTGAAGCGCAATCCTGAATGTTTCATCGTCAGCCTTTATAGCACATGCTATAAGGCTGCACCAAATATTGTATTCTTGGATTGAATGTTTTCACGTGTTCATATATGCAATGTCAGTAAGATTAGCAACCAAAAAACTGTGAACAGTTCTGGAGTTGGCTTAGATATAAGCTTTTCAGGACATAAATATATCATGCATCATGCAGAGATGCATCAATCAGTCGGTGACAAGAATTTTCAGTGGAATCAGCTGCGAACATTTATCAGCCACAGCTGATCGGTCTAATGTAATATAAGCTATTCTGTGCCAGCCACAGTCTGGGCTATAAACTGTGTTTATGGGACAGATTTGGGCTGACGCATGCTGAGGACAAGGGAGGGTTAGGTTTGAGTTGTTCTCCTAATTTACTCTTTAGTAAACGAGTCTCTCCCTAGTTTTTCAGTGCTGTTTGCGCTATTCATGATGAAAGTAAGCTGCAGAGGAAGAACTCAGTAGACTAAGACGTTTAGAATGGCATCTCCTCGCTGAATATGAGAACTTCGGCAAAGCCAACTCTGACCCTTTGACTACAGCAGTGAAAGAGTTTCCATTGAAAGAAAAGTTAAACAAAAACTCTCTCTCTATTCCTGGACAGTAAAAAACTCGGCGAACTTCGGAACTGGCCATTCAAATCAGAAATCAAAATCCACCATGAAAAGTGCAATCAGCGCATCTCTAATACTGAAGATTTGGGGTGTATAGAAAATTAGGCCAGATTATCAACTAGGATTTCAAAAGGTAGCACAACGTAACTAGGTAGCTCATAAAAACTCAAGTCTTGGCATGAGATTTTAAAGGATTTCACCTCTGCTGAATTTGACCACTAAGTTGGGAGTTTAGGTCAAACAGCATGCGATGTTTTCTTCAGAATGTCCATAACCCTCAATTAGTTATAACCTGATTCATGCCAGTAAGGCAAAAAGGACTAATTAATATATATATACACACACACACACACACATATACTCACACACACACACTTAATGCATGGTGGAACAGCGTATAGAGGTGTAACATCACAGCTCTTGAAACCAGATTTAAGTCCGGACCCTGACCCTGCCTGTATCGGGTTTGGATGGTCTCCTGCTGTCTGTGTGGGTTTCTTCCACATGTTCTGGTTTCCTCCCACATTCTAAAGGCATGAGGTTTAAAGTGACCAGGTGTGTGAGCGTATGCTGCCGCTTCGGCCCTGGCATTCTCTGACTCTCAGTTGGACTATGCAGGTATTGAAAAGCAAGTGTGCTCGAGCGTACTATGAATGAATGACTGTAAATCCCACGTGTTGGAATCTAGCATTTTCATACAGTATACGCTGGGGAAAAAAAAAAGCTCTGCAGGTGGTGTTAAAGTTAATTAATTTCATTGCAGGAACCTTGCAGGGATGTTGAATAGGAAAAAGACACAAAACACGGCAGCACCAGTCGGAGTAATCAAACAGTCCACTGTGTGCAAAGCCAAAGCTGGACGTATTTCTAATGAACTCAAAAAAAAAAAAAAAATCTAAACTTTCAATCTTGAACTGCATAAATTCACATGCAAAAAAACTGGTGGCGGCTGCAACAACAAATATGCATAGAACCCCTATAACCGATGGCATCCAATACAATATAGTGTCAATACACGACATGGACAAAGCTAAACAGGCACTCCTTCTATTGCACTGGCAACATGTTCACAATATGAAGCGTACGGATATGGAATCTCCATAAGCAGCAGCACCGAACCCCCTCGACTCCCAATATGACAATTTCATTGGTTTCAACAAGTCAGTCCTGTCGTGCCATCCTGAAAGAAATCCCATGAAGAAATGGTTTGCCAACAGTGATGGAGAACTTGGCTAGTTTGCACAGAGCCCTGACTAACTTCTTACACCTTTGAGATGAACTGATGTGCCAAAACAGTGAGCCAGCGCTTATTGACAGCTCAGTGCCTGACAAAATCTAGTAAAGCCTTGTCAGAAGAGTGAAGGCTAGTGCGGGAGCGAAAAAAGACGCATTCAAACTAATACCCCTGTTTTCTGAAGTAATTTCTGGATGTCCAAAAACTTTGAGCTAGATAGTGTGCAATGTGGTAGGTTCACAAAGGACTCGTTCTTTTGCATTCTCTGCAATATCTTTTCAGACACTGGGCAACCTTGAACGAGCGCTACTTTTATCTCGTCTTTTCACAGAACCCAGTTTTATTATCACGTAGTTATTTAGAAGCTGGTTAGCTGGATGCTTTCCTCTGGCACTTTGATGATACCAAGGGGGAATAACGTACATTTACAGCCCATAGCACATGCCCTTGTCCAGTGCCACCTTGGGCACGTTCTTGCATATAAAATCCAAGCAATGATGTGTTAAGGGCCTTGGCCAAGGACTCCACAGTGACAGCTTGACAGATTTCTGGACCTGCTGACCCACAGTCCAGTACCTCTACCACTTTGCCTTCACTGTCCACGAGGGGAGATCTGGTTATAGATTTGGTTACAGCCAGTGTGCCCACTGTATACAGACTGTGAAAATCAGTTTGTGTGTGAGCACAAGTCTAGGGAACTTCATGACATCTCCAGATGGTTGAAACTTGTTTATTTCTTTTCAAAAATTAAACACAAGCATTTTCAGGCCAGTTTTAGTCTGATTCATGACACGTTGTTGTTGTGTACTTGTGATTTTTCCAGTGCTGACGACTGACCAAGGGAATTTGCTTTCTGGACGGCAAGCTGTCGCATCACAGCTTCAGAGATCCCGAGTCCCGGTCTGGACTGAAATCCCAAAACGTTTCAGAGACATTGGGTCTGAGGGCTTATGTAAATGTGTGCGCGGTTGGTTGGTTGGTTCCCAGCTTGCACCATATACTACCAGTTTAGCCTTTCTGTAACCACGATTTGGATGAATGGATTCTGAAAATGCGTCCATGAACGAATGTAGTTTCTGTTTCGCCTCATCTGTACGCGCTGGATCTCTTAGACAAGTTTCTAAAAACCCATTTAATAAACAAGGTACAATGCAAATGTGCTTCAGCACTGTTATTTGGAATCCTTTTTTCAGCCGCCTTAATTAAAAGGTTACGTTGACATCATGTCATAACATTTACAGGGTTGCCAATACTTCTATATTGAGTTTTACACTTACGGATACTTTGTGTGAGAGGCGCAACATCTCCTGCGCGCGCACACGCACAACGCTACACACGCAGCGGGCCGCTGGCTGGCCATCTTACCAGCGTCTTTCATCAGCTCGGTGGGAGATGAGCTCCATCTCGCACTCACTTAACACACTCGCACAGACACACCTGAGTCTGTCAGCACCTCCTGCCATGCTCAGAACCTGAGAGCTGGAGTCTGCGTAACTGAGGATTTGGATTCTTGGTGAGGACCATATGGCCCAAGAAGGATAAGAAGAGGTGATATTTTGATCTTGGGAGGATATTTCTGCTAGTCCTCTCAACTTGGGAAAAACAACTTTTCTGTGGAAAAGCCAAAAAGCCAAAAGCTTGCCCTGTGGTTACTGAGGTTAAAATTAGGGTTAGTTGTCGGTAGAAGGCCCCCGTGAGCATATGATTACCGAGAGTGTGTTTGGGAATACCCCGCGCTTATTGTACATGTTTCATGACCTCCAAGTCATTTTCTTTTCCCACTCATGTGCAGTTCAACGTAAAGATGAGTGAATGCTGATAATCAAGGCGCCGCTCACGTCTAATAGCAGCGTTGGCATTTTTAAAGCCCTGCTTTATCTGACGCACGTCTCATGCTCCAGTAAGTTACATAAAACCCTTTTGAGTTTGAATCCCATGCAAGCCGACGGCAGAAAAATGTCAGCGCGTCAGTCAGCGGAGGAAATACTAGTGCAGATTATAAATAGGCTAGTAAATGATGCGGTGATAAATCAGAAATGGCTTGTTTTTAATCAGGCCGTATTTAGCTTATAGCTTTTTAATTGCCACTTTAGATCTGGATTTATCAATCTTCCGCAGACTGCTTAATCACTGTTGTGCTTATTTCATTATACACTATCAATATACTTTATGGTCTCAGAGTATTATTGCCCCATTAAACCAAGCGGCGCTTGCTAACACTGATCCGCCCGTCCTTCAGACGCCATGCCGCTCTTGGCACTGATATACATCTAGAAGAAGAAAAAAAAAAAAAAAACGGTCACGTGACTTAAAACATATTGTTAGCATTTCAAACTCTAATAAGACCAGTAATGCTGCTCAATTTAGAACAATCGTCCTTCACAACAGTGCCCCCATGTGGACGAGCAGCAAATGACACACAAATCCGAGCCTGAAATCACAAACCAATCATGACGGTTTCCTTCCTCGGGTTTTATAAAAGTGAAAAAAATGACATATTTTATTTTAATGGCATGCTGAGTAAATATATAAAAGTTGTATAAAATAAGTAACAGTGACGCCTCTTGCAAAGTACTCTCTCGTGAAAATGTGCAGGCACCCCCAAGTTTGATTAACCGAATAAACAAAGGTAACTTGATTTATGCAAGGAACAAAGGCGTACTTATTAATACAAAAAAAATTAAACATGGGCAAAAGTTATGTTTCTGTACATCTAATAACTGCGTTATCTGGTTCATCCATGCTATTGAACACAGGCCCTCCTTAAACATGACATCCAACTAAGCCTTTAGTGATTAAGGTTCTGATTTGCAGGATTAGCAGAATTAGCGCGGTGGCTCGGTGGGGTTTCACCGCTGCCTCACAGCAACAAGGTCCCGGGTTCAATCCCAGGGTGAAGCGGCCTGGGACTTTAACCGCAAGGAAAGAAGAAGAAGACTGTGCTTATAGAATTATAAGGCCATAACTAAAAGATAACTACCCAAAGAAAACCAGAAGGCAATTCTTTCTAATTCTAAAAGTCAAATGTTATCTCTTCTCGTTTAAAGTTTCGTGCTTGATCGAGTCCACCGCCGCTAGCAGGTCATTTCACGGCTGGACCCCGGCGATGAGGCGATGATTCAGCCGAGAAAACGCCCCAGCGTGAGACAGACGTAAACACAATTAGTCGTGTGATGAGTCTGTTTAAGACTGGGTTCATCTGGCTCTTCGAGACGCCGCCTGAATCCCAGCGCAGATTTATTAGCCGCCGTTCGAGTCGTCGGCGTCTAGTGGGTGGTAAACGCCAGAGAAAGGCAAACAGCCCGAAACAAACCCGGCTGGAAGAACACTGTTAGGGCCACAAACCTGGGAAACGCAACACTAAACACAACGCGTGCGCTCCCACGCGGCGAAATGCCATTTCCGAGTGCTCAATCACGCCGCCTGATTTCACGGTCCTGCATTAGGGGTAAGAGAACAAGTGTGGTATTGAAGTATGTTTTGTTTAAAGGAACCCCCGAACAGGATTACCTGCCTGCGCCCGAGGTACCCACCCGAGAGACCCGGCTAAATCGAATAACTCATTCAGACACAATTCGCTAATTGACTTTCGTGCAGTTGGCAGAGTTAATTAAGCTTGTGTCACACTAGAGAGGACAAAGTGCAGATGAAAGAGATTGAGAGAGCTAGAGAGAGCGTTGTTCCAGTTGTGCCTGTGAGCCTCTGAGTGACTCGAGCAGAGTGACGAGTGGTTCACCTCCGTCACCACCCAATCACCTCAACTGAAATGGTTATTGCTGCACTTGGAGCGCATTTTGCATGAAATATAATCCACTACGTGTGGGTCTAGTGGGTAAGTCGGGGAACCCCATGAAAAATCCCAAGTGCATCAGCGGCACTGTGGAAGTGTCATCCTGAAAAAGCAGCTCCAAAAGCAGTAAGGTGGTGCAGCACTTGGCACTGATGCCTCACAGATGCAGAAACCTAAGCTCAAGACCCGCATTGGCCAACTGCCTTTGTGGAGTTTGCATGTTCTCCAGTTGGCTCGGGGAACTCCGATTTCCGACCTCACGTCTCAAACGTGCTTAAGGCCAGTCCCGCTGTGACTGAGAATTACAACTGATTCTGTAGGGTTGGAGAGAATTGACATTTTCCGTACCATAATGGCATCTTCAGATGCATGCTATTCTGCCGTTTATGTCATTTAGCAGGCAGTCTTATCCAGACTGACTTACAACTGATACGATCTTCCAATCCAAGCTATTGCGAAGTAAGGGTCATGTTCAAGGACCCAACAGTGGCAGTTTGGCAGAAATGGGATTTGACAACTGGGGGGGGGTGTTTGGGGGGATGTATGGCGACAAACTTTGCGGTATAAATGACAGTATTTACATTGAATTACAAACGTTAAATCAATCAGAACAAACATCTCACCGTTTAATCACTTCTCTCTCAACGCAGGGAAAGAGAGCCAGTCATAACAAGGAATAACACAATGAACTACTTGTGATGTGATTTATTATATATGGTTTTGGTGAAATCGTTTAAATACACATAAAAAAACAAGAGTCTACAGCGTGGGGTGGGTATGCATTACTGGAATGAAATTAAAATAATATCATTGCAGAGCAACTGGCCGGAGATTAAAGGAGAAGTGAAAGCATGGAAGGGGCGGTGGTATCACCGTTTTTAAATACTGCGGAGCCTGAAATACTGTCATACTCTGTCTTACAAGGTACAGTACAAGGTAAAGCAGTCGGGGGTTCTGGACCTTGTTAAAAGGTCAAACCATAGACTTTATGCTCATTAGTCCAGTACCATAACCACCAGTCACACCACATTTTATACCAAATGCCCCTCTACAGTGATCTTTGCCCTTAACCCTTGTCCTCGCTGTGTGTAAACATCCAATTTTTTTTTTTAAACAAAGAGAAAGTGGTTTCATTTTAGCTGGATCACATCACCTGTAATTATGTTTCTTCAGATTCATTCATTCATTAGTTTCTTTAGACTTCTCTGTCTCGGGGTGTTTTACGTTTCCATTTTGTGAGAATTGCTGTAGATAAGATTCGCATTCCTTGCAATTTTGACATTGGAAAACAGGATGCATTTCCAACTTTGGCAACCCATGTGCGCCGTTGGTTCGCCCACGCATGCTGCTGCAACTTTTTCTGGCAATAAAGTCATCAGCGCTAATGTGCCTGACGCACAGACTTATGTTAATGGCTTCCTTTCTAATTAAGTACAAGTCTATACTCATTAAAACCTAAATGGATGTGACACCATATGAAGCGCAGAAGAAAAAGTTAGCGCTGGGGTACTCTCACATGAGCCATACTTCCATCCAGAAAGGCAGCGGCGCTTGGCTGTCAGTGCACAAAATCAAGGTCATTCCGAGCACCGTCTTGCAAAATCGTTTTGGCAATGGAGTGAATCAGAGCGGCGGCGGGTTTTCAGAAGGCTCCTCTGGGCACAGGCTGGCTGATTTAGTCGACTGAACGAGCGAAAGTCCACAGCAATCGACAGGGTTGATGGGGCAGATTGAGGGGGGGCGGGGGGGGGGGGGTCCTCAGGCTTGGAGGCAGGGTGCTCTGATTTTTATGCTGATGCCATTCATTTTCCTTGGGCTGTTTGTGTACGGTGCAGGGCTGAGTGACATTCATGCAGACTGGCAGTGGCAGAACAGAGCGCCGCTGCACAGATAATTGTATCTTATTATTACTGCACCTACAAAAAGTCCCCCAAGTCTGCTGCAACTATTGACAAAAATGCAAAATAGTCTTATGCAAAGGTTTATGCACATTTGGTCAAATGACATAATTGACTTGCATTCTCTTGGCTAAACTGAATTTTCCAATTTCACAGCTCTGTGTCTAGTCAACAACGAGCAATTCCAGACTATGCCAGCATGCAAGCCTGCACAGTAAAGATCACGTTCATTGATGGTCGTCGTTTCCCCTGGTGCACAGTAAACCTGCATACCAGCAAACCAACTGCACAGAGCAAGACAAGAACCCAATATCACTAACAAATAGCCATTGATTGAGAGCATGTTCCATTGCAGGACAGGTGGAGGAGTCTAATGAACTGCACGCAGCAGCTAAAAAACAAATGGCCCACCAGCTTAATAAAACCTGCTCAGTGGAGGCTCTGTGTCAGTCACTTTCCACTGATACACAGGTGGGTCAAAGGACACCATTTTATTTAAGAAACAAATGGGAAAATGACATCGGAATACCCCAGCAAGTAATGGGTGAGGCTATCCGTTAGGCTATGTTCGGAACATGGCCACCGTCATCAAAGCCGCCATATTAGATCAAGGGCAAGTTTTTTTTTTCTCAGTGGCAAGGTGGTCATGAAGCATATCGAAGACCAGGATTGCATCAGAAATCAATTGCTGGGATCAGATTTGCAAAATCTCTTGTGGCTCAAACGCTATCAAGACAGAAAATTCTAACCCTTTGTTATTCGTCAAAGGTAACTGAAGACGGAATTGATGATTCTGATGCCGGAGGAACGCAGCTGCCGTATCATAGCAACAGACTTCAACAAGCGACACCCAAAAATACCACCAATATCACACAGCACTGTTACATCCCTCATAACCAAATTCAAAGAAATCGAGAGTGTGGACGCCGAGCCCCTAGCGATCGTCCGGCGAACCGCTAACGACGAAGAAACCTCAAACAATGGTTTTGGTGGCCTTTGTAAAAAAGGCTGCAGGGCCCCCCCCCCGATGTGTCCTGTGACTTTTGACTCACCCTGTACAGGTAGAATGCTGATGAGCTGCACAGAGAAACAGAAAGGCTTGTATCAGCAAGCTGAGAATGATCCACCAGCCAAATAATATTGGCTTAGTAAAGGTCATGTTGCAATCACGTCCCATTAATGGATGAGCGCAGGATTATGATGAATCGTGCAGAGATGCAATATGATTTCGGTTGGCGAGGTAAGCATGGGCCGCCAACTTGAAAAATGCGAACAATGGTGGTTTTGAAGTGTTCCTCTTTACAGAAGGACGAATAGAGGATTTTAATAAACTGGTCGGAGAAACGGCTGGGCTTATGCAAGCTTGCTCCACCAAATGAGCCAAGCTCAAGTGCTTTGTACTGATGGTCACTTCCCACTGATAACCAAATAGAAAAGACTGAAAAACTGCGCAGATCACATTCGCGAATGGTCCACCACTCAAATAAATGGATCATAGTTGTTCTCGTTACTGGGGACACAGAGGAGGATGATCATGGGAGAGTACCCTGGTCCACCACCCTTAGGAACGGCACAGTAATGGTCACTTGCCATTAAGGATCTATCCACAAAAGCGGGTCGGTGTGAATCTGATGAAGTGACATTTCAGCCGACGCGTGAGCACGAAAGGGTGAATGAATGAAGACAATAAAGGGGGCTCTTGTAGCAATCACATAGCCTGTCCTCCTTCCATAGCAGCACTAGTCAAGCGCTAGATGCTAAGGGTGCATTCATTATCCACTTCCCACTGATGTGAGAATGATGGCTCCTGTCCTCCAGCAGCGGGACAGGCTGGCTGCTTGTAACATGGACGCTACCAGCTGAAGGAGCTTAATGAGCTGTCGCTCTGACCCAGCTCAGAAGCTCAGTGCCAGTATGCGTCTGGAGAAGCGACGCCGACTTCCTCACCCTGGTTCTTCTCCTTTCTTTCTTTCTCAGCGCTCACAGTCCATTTTTTCCCTTGCTGATTGAGATTTGCAACAAAGGCAGGAGCGAATGAGGGCCGGATTGGTGTTAAGACCTCCACTGTCCTGAAGAAGCGTATTCCATTTTGTGTTCAAGGATATCGCTGAGCTAATCTGCTGTAGGATAATGGATGTACGAGCTGCTTTGTGCTCAGTGCATTCACTAGTAAATGTCTAATATTTATTCTATAGCGCCGCGTGTATAAAATGAAATTGCAATAGGACATTCACTCTTTTGTCAAAGTCAATTTCAATATGATTCACACAAGATGCTCTTTTGAATATTGGGTAACCATGCTTAGATAACGTGGATCTTGAGATTTTGAACTCGCCCCATCCACGCCATGCGGAAAAAGAGGGAACATGCCAAATACTAACTCGGAATGTTTTTTTTAAAAAAATTCCAGAAGCTTATCGCTCAAATTAATATGCTAAGGAAATGACTTGATGATGACAAACAGTGTAATAAATGTGACGTCAAAATACAACATCGGCTCCATTTTCACGACGACGTTACTACGTTCACTACGAGTATCCGGATATACAGTCGGTACGGAAAGTATTCAGACCCCTTTCATTTTTTCACTCTGTTTCATTGCAGCCATTTCCTAAAATCAAAAAAGTGTATTTATTTTTTTCTCATTCATGTACACTCAGCATCCCACCTTGACAGAAAAAAACAGACGTAGAATTTGTCATGAATTTATTAAAAAAAGAAAAACTGAAATATCACATGGTCATAAGTATTCAGTGCCTTTGCCGTGACGCTCGTATTTATCTCACAAGCTGTCCATTTCTTCACATCCTTCTTGAGATGGTTCTGCTCCTTCATTGGAGTCCAGCTGTGTTTAATTGAACTGATTGGACTTGATTAGGAAAGGCACACACTCGTCTATATAAGACCTCACAGCTCTCAGTGCATGGCAATGCAAATGCTCAGAGACAGAATTGTGACAAGGCACAGATCTGGCCATGGTTACCAAAAAAAAAATATTCTGCAGCACTCAGGGTTCCTAAGAGCACGGTGGCCTCCATAATCCCTAAAGGGAAGAACTTTGAAACGACCAGAACTCTTCCCAGACCTGGTTGTTCAGCCAAAGTGAGTAATCATGGGAGAAGATCCTTGGTGAGAGATGTAAAGGAGAACCCAAAGATCACTGTGGCTGCGCTCCAGAGATGCAGTAGGGAGATGGGAGAAAGTTCCACAAAGTCAACTATCACTGCAGCCCTCCATCAGTCAGGGCTTTATGGCAGAGTGGCCCGACCGAGCTGAAAGCCTGACTTGAGTTTGCCAAAAAACACATGGAAAAACTCCCAGACTATCAGAAATAAGGTTCTTTGGTCTGATGAGACAAAGATTTAACTTTTTGGTGTCAATTCTAAGCTGTGTGTGTGGAGAAAACCAGGCACTGATCATCACCTGCCCTACACAATCCCAACAGTGAAACATGGTGGTGGCAGCACCATGCTATGGCGGTGTTTTTCAGCTGCAGGGACAGGGCGACTGGTTGCAACTGAAGGAAGGATGAATGCGGCCAAGTACAGACATATGTGCTCAGGACCTCAGACTGGGCCAACGGTTCATTTTCCGACAAGACAATGGCCGTAAGCGCACAGCTAAAATAACAAAGGAGTGGCTTCGGAACAACTCTTTGACCATTCTTGACTGGCCCAGCCAGAGCCCTGACCTAAACCCAACTGAGCATCTCTGGAGAGACCTGAAAATGGCCGTCTACCAACGTCACCATCCAACCTGAGATGCTGATACTTTCCATACCCACTGTAGCTAAGCCACACAGAAATGTGCGTTTGAATCCACAATGCACAAACCACTTTCCTGTCTATTTTAATGACACATGGGCTGTAATTAATCCAACGGGACTCCAGTGTAGCATATGAAGGATTAGGCACTACAGATCAGTGCTTCGGCTGTCCTTAGCATTCATCACTTCAGCAAATTCAGATGCCCAAGTAGAACTTGAGTTGTAAAAGTCGAGTTGAACATAATGAGCAGATGGGCCAAATCAAAAGTTATTTTGAGTCGATTAATCAGATAATTTCATCACATGACATCATTCATTTAATTTCGCATCTGCGCTGACGGCTGTTCACGACACGAGCAAGGGTACATGAAAAACAAGAGGCATTCGTACATGGTTATCTCAGAGAAACCTTTGAACCTAAAGCAAATCTTTGGTGTTTGGAAGGTAACCCGGGTACCCAGAGTAAGCCCATGCAGACACGGGGCGTGCAAGCTCCAAACAGGTACAGTCCAAGGTCGGGATGGCACTCTGGAGATGTGAGGCGACGATGCATCCCCAAATGGCTTCAAAAATGAAATGTGTTATACGTCGAGTGACGTCGGATTTATTTATAGAGCGCTTTTTATAATGGAGCACCGTCTCAAAGCAGCTTTCCATTTATTATGCATTTATCTTCTAATATCTAAGGCCATTCCCAATTTGATCAGGTCCAGAGTGACATTAGCATGGAAAAAAAACCCCAAAGATATAAAGAAGAAACCTTGGGAGGACCAAGACTCAAAAAAGTACCCGACCTGCTTGGGTGATGATATATGATAGTGATTAAACTAAGGCATACAGTCAAATACTTCTTTAATAATAGTTAAATAGTTCAGTAAGTATTAACAGGTCAATAAAACCTTGAATAATATAATGAAAAGAACATGCCATTCATGATTTCTGGACTGCTACTTCTGGCAAAGATGACTGCATCACCAGACCCACGAGCATGCCTCAAATAGATCATGTAGAGGTAAAAAAAAAAAAAAAAACTGATAGGACAGCATGGAGACAGATTTTCCTCTGTGGTGACCCCTAACAGAAGCAGCCAAATGGAGAAGACGAAGTAGGTTTGGGGTTTTTTTTTTTTTCTTAACAGACACAGAGTAAATGAGCCATGGCTTGGACTTCCGTAAGATACTTTTGTAATTTTTCACTTGTGTGCATCAGTGACTTTTTCTCATTTGTGTTAATGCATGGGGAAGATTATTATTTGTGATATAGATCTTAATAGAGTGCATTGATCCATTTCTTGCTAAATGAAAAATGTCACAAAGCTATCTGCTGGCTCAAATCCCATATTGTGATGTCAGCAGGCGTCTGGGGGTGAAAAAAAAAAATGTTTTGACGTTGTGGATATTAGGAGCAGGAAGTTGAAGCTGGAGGATTGATTTTTTCGAGAGATAATTAACTGAATTAGGGTTCTGCACTGACATTCTCGGAAAGCTGATATGCTGACTTATCAGCTAAATTAACCCCGCGGGGACTGGCGACGGCCCCGCAGGTACAGATTGGACTGGAGTCACATAGGAATCGTATCGGACAGAATTAGGCACGCTGTCAAGGTTCAGCCTGTAGCCGTACTCGTATGAAATGGAGGTGTTGTTGAAGACACTGGCTCTTTTAAGCATGTCCATGTCACAGGTTTTAATGAGGTGAGATCTGGGGTTTACTGGGGTCCCATGGGTGCCAACACTGCTCGGGTGCTTCAGAAAAACTTTTAATGAAGCCTCAGAACTCTTTGAAGAAATAAAAAAAAAAAAAAGGCAAGTTGGGATATCTGTGGTATCTTTGACACATTCTCATAAAAACGATCTAATTACTACCTGATAATGAGTGCCACTGGAACCCAGCTTTTGACAATAATAATAATAATAATAATAATAATAATCAGTGCTATCACAATGTAATCGTTAACGTTTATATTCCTTTATATTCCACGATGAGTAAAAATCAAGCTCATATTCTCAAAGCGTCTTCAGTGAGAGCAAGAACATAACTCTCGCTCTCTCTCGCTCTCTCTCGCTCTCTCTCTCGCTCTCTCTCTCGCTCTCTCTCTCGCTCTCTCTCTCGCTCTCTCTCTCGCTCTCTCTCTCATAATATGGAGCAGAAGTGAAACATGCTAGTAGGTCTGTCAGGCTTCCAGAACTCTGGACTGTGGCCTGTTATTGAGTGGAAACAGAATAAGGCAGACACACACACACACACACACACACACACAGACACACACACACAGCAGGAGGAGGAAGGACGTCATAGAGCCGTGATGGAAGAGATGATGATGACAAGGGAATGGGAATAAGGGTGGAGTGTGTGCAATTGTGTGTGTGTGTATGAAGCTTTGCAGACACAGAATAGAGTCTCTCACACACACACACACACACACACACACACACACACACACACACACACACACACACAAATGAAATAAAGGACTTCAGTCCTTGTTTAAAGGCTGACTGAAACAGTTGGTGGTCCAAAAGTGTTGCAGCGAGCAATGAAATGGACCCTGTATTCCTGTAAATGGGTCTCGACTGTATACACACACACACACACACACACACACACACACACACGCGCACTCGGAGACAAACACACCCAACTTTGTATTTCTAGCATTGTGGGGACCTTCCATTACTTCAGCTAATTCCTTGTACACCCCCAGCTTTCTCCAACTCGATCTTTAACCAAAGCTTTCAGAAGGAAGTCCCCGTGAAGCCCAGCAGAAGATCCGAACGTGGCAAAAAGTGAGCCCTTTCTGTCTAGTTGTATCTAGACATTTGTTACTTGCAACGATGTATAAGCGTGATACACACACGCGCACACTGCACGACAGGGAACATGACTACACCCAGCCAGCAAAAACAGCTTGCATGCACTGGATCGTTCCACAAGAAAGTTCTCTCACATACTCACACAGTGGAGGGTGGAGGCTCTGTGGGTCAGTGGGTTCTACTCTGTGGGAAAAGCTCAGACTGGGAAGAAGAAGCACCACCAGGTTGGCAGAAGAGTAAGAAGTAATTTCAGGTTGGAGAGAAGAAACCTTGTGTTGGACAAGCAGAGATCCAGATTGGGAAGAACAAGCCTTAGGTTGGACAGAAGAAGTTTCATCTGGGGAGAAGGAGACTGAGATCTCGGTTGGACGGAAGAAGACTGAGGTTGGGTAAAAGGAAACCCAGACTGGTCAGACGAAGATCCAGGCTAGGCAGAACAAACCTCACGTGAGCCAGAGGAACCCCCTGGTTGGTTAAACAGAAGATGCCTTAGGTTGCTCCTAAGATCCTTGTTTGGGCAAAAGAAGCCACTGGTGATGCAGAAGAAGCTCCAGGTTAGTAAGAAGGCTTCATGGGTTAAGAGGAAACCTCTGGTCAGGCAGAAGAAGCCCTGGGTTGGACAGAAGAGGTCTCATCTGAGGTGGAACACATGATGGGTTGGGGAGAGGAAACCTCGAGCTAAACAAAAACGGTTGAAGGTGTTCAGAAGTCGTCCCGGGTTGAGCAGAACAAGTTCGGGTGGGGCAGAAGGTGTTTTGAGGTGTACCGATGCAGTCCCAGGCTGAGCAGTGGTTAAAAAAGGCAAAGCACACTAAAATCTTTTATTATTGTCTCGGGGCTGTGCGAGGTTCCTGTGCCCTTTCTGAAGAACTCATTAGCTGTCGCCGTGGCCGTCACGTGTAACGCGATGCTAAATGCTAATGCGGTGCTAAACGAGTAGCGCATGGCGTCATAGCCTGTCGTGCGGCGCCTCGAGACCTTGTGAAAAGGCGCGATATCATCTTCAATCTGGTACGAGGAGACTCAGGTGACCTGACATTTATCTGAAGGACGTTATGACCTGGATTCAGGCGAAGAAAATGATCTCACGTGTCTAATTTGACTTTTCCTTAGATCTTCTTTAGAATTAACTCTGTTCTCTGTGTGTGTGTGTGTGTGTGTGTGTAAGTAATGGCACATTAATGGTGTTTCTGCAGGGCTCAATGAGCCGCAGCTTCAGTGTCGGGATGAAATCACTAATCAATTTCAGCAAATCTAATTAAGTATTAATTAGGCCCCGGGGTGCTGGGGGCCGCAGAGAGGGTACAGCGAGGGAGGAGGGGGAAGAGATAAATAGGCAAAACTCTCAGGGCTGGGATGTGTGAAGCCTTTAGCGAACGTTTTCATGCATTTATATGCGTACTAAGTAAAAAAAAAAACTCGCTTATTGCGTACAAAGCTTCAGGAGGAATTTAGTGGCGCATACATGGCAACGAGCAAGGTGCGTTTGCCTTACACGTGCGCACTGGTGGGACGGGAATTTGTGGGCATATATTTAACGCACTCAAATGTATTTATTTCTGATTTTATCTAATGACCGGTGGTCTAGCACGAGAGCCGAAATCAGCTGCAAAGGAGCAGCGTGTTTAAGGGGTTGCCAGATTTTGAATTGGTACAGGTGAATCCTTTATTTTGTACACAAGGTGTTGTCATGAGGTCGAAGGCGATTGCGTTTCAAATCCAAAGGCGCGTCGGAGCTTCTGGACGTTTTATCTAGGAGACAAAAAGGAGTTCAAACTTAAATGCTGCACCACTAAATAAGCTCTGAGTCCCGAAAAAAAAAATGTTGTTCAAATGCAATTAAAGCGAACACGAGGGAGGCCAAAATGTCTGCACTAGACTCGCACGAGGTTGCCAGGTATACAATGTGTATAGTTAAAATTGGGGCGCAGAAACTGCTCGTACTGTCGTTACGGCTTTGAATACTGCAGTCGTTTTTTATAAGGGTGTCTGATGAGGCCGAAACCAGGGTTTCAGACTCGAGTGTTAATTCCTCATAAAGGCAGAAAAGCTTCTCGGCGGACGTGAAAGAAATATCACTAAACCACAGAGAGGCTCAGCCAGGCCTCACACACACACACACACACACACACACACACACACACACACACACACACACACACACACACACACGCATGCACCCTGCCAGGCGTGGCAGTAAAACTGGCATCGTAAAGAGCAATTAAAACCCTGGGCACTAATTTAATGGAAATGATGGTCTATAAAAACGACGGACGGAGGGAAGAGAAAGCGAGAAGAGAAAAGTTATGACTTACGGCTCTCTCAAGTCCTTCATTCTGCATTCATTATTAAAATGATCAAATATGAAAACAAAAAAAAAAAAGTTATTTGAAGTCTTTGTCCCACGTTTGAAGCCGCTTTTGCCTGGAGAAAACAAGGTTTTACATTCCGATCATTTAGCAGACGCCCTTATCCAGAGCCACTTACAACTGACCTTATCATAAACACAAATGAGATTTAAGGGCCTTGCTCAAGGGCCCAACAGTAGCAGCTTGCCAGAGGTGGGATTTGATTCCAAGACCTTCTGGTCTAAAGTACAAACCGCACAGGACAGCACAGCCCCAGAGGATGCAGGCTTAAGCTTGCCATGGATGGGACACCAGTCCATCGTCGGTGAAGTTCAAATTTTCTACTCGCAACGCTCTGAACGCAACAGTGGCCAGGAAAAACTCCCTGACTGTTGGGAGGACCAAGACTCAAAAAGGGTTTTTTTAAGTGGGGGGGGGAGGGATTTGGGATTTTCAACACTGAAGGGGTGTTTTTTATTTCAAGCTGATCAGAAGGGAAAGACAAAATGTGTCATAAAAACAAAGCTACTGGACTGAAGGTTAATGAAGGTGCAGCAGGTCGGACGTTCGTTCCGCTACGGCCCGGGGCCTCACGTGTTGACACGTCTGAGGGAGATGAGGCCGACTGGGGGATCATCCCGGTAGCTCTGCAGTCGGCGCAACATTTGATCTTAGAATACAGATTTATAGACGTATACGAGCAAAGGGATCTTCTGGGGTTTTGTTTTTTTTCGTATCACAAAGCGTCCTGGGTCCGTTTGGGATTATTAAGAGGTTCCGTCATGCAGAAACCTTCTCAATATCGAGACTTAATAGCTCGCGCGCTAACGCTAATCTCTATTACAGGGTCACGACGGAGCGAATGAAATGGGGCGTCGTTAATGTTGCGTAGCTTCATCACGACTCTGTCATCAACCTCCGCCCGAAGGTCCCGATGAAAAACGTTAAAAAAAACCCGATTGTTTAATTCCGTCTTTGTTTGTTTGTTATGAGAGAAGATAATTATCATAACTAATTAGTAACTAACTACCTAATTATAACGCTCCAGGGAAAAACTCGGAGAGGGAATTCCAGCTGGGAGCTGCAAGGCGGCAGAGATTCCTCCTGGCTAAATCCAATCCTGAGCTGAAAGGGAAACTTTGGCAACCCTAGTCTGACTGACTTCCCCAACTTCGGAACGAGCTTATAAGGAAGAGCACGTGGCCGTTACGGTGCAGTGACAAAGCCTATCTGTGATTAATGTTCATGTTTGTTTGGTGTTAGTTTATCGGGTCCTTACCCTTATATAAGAAATCCACTTTAAATCCTCCCCTTTCATTCCGTCATTCCATTCATTAAATTATTCCTTTTTGTTTTACTTTTGTTTGTTTGTTTGTTTTTTTTTTTTAAACGATGTTAGGACTAAAAAAAATATGAGGAGGTTTGCAAATGATCCTGAAATTCGCTGATTTAAAAGATTTAGGATTAAGAAATCCAATAGAGAACTCTGGAATTTACCCCAGTAATCAGATTACTCAGACCATGTATACCAGTTAGCCGGTTCCCTAACCTGACACGGTTGCCAGGTCTGCCCATTCTAAAGACTTGGCTCTGTTTGGCCTCCTTTCCCATTGAACGTGAAGGTTTTTTTAAAACGCACGAATCTGGCAACCACGAAACGGAATGAGAAGCCGTTAAAACGTGAAATTTTGCGGATTTCCTATTAAAGTTTGAACGTTAATGATTTCTGTGACGTTATGGGCTGGTGGAACCCGGGTCGCTGCTGCACCGCCTGTGCCCCTCTATAGTAAAATGTTTCAGCGCTTATCGCATCAACCTGTTTTAATTGCTAAGCTCGAACGCTGTCTTGTATTCCTCTTATTGCAGATCTCTCTCAGCGCCGTCTCCATGGTGCCCTACTTGCTTTTCCTCACAGACCCGACCGCGGAACGGCTCAGCAGGAGATCTTTTAAATTGAACCGGGGCAGGATGGGTAATGACGCGGCAGAGACCAGACCAGGTCGAGCGCTCCGCGTCATAAATTCGGTTCCTCCTCTCATTCCACATCTCTCATCACCTCACTCGGTCGAGCAGACGCTCTCTGGGTTTCCTCCTCCAACTCTCGCTCGGGGTGAAAACGATGAGGAGTTTGGCGAAGCGGAAAAAAACACGAGCGCTGACGGAAGGGAGGCGAGGGACGACTGGAGCAGAGGGGAAAACCTATAGCCAGAACATCCAAAAGCAATGTAAGAATGTGTGTGTGTGTGTGTGTGTGTGTGTGGACACTAAAATCAATCAGGACACACACTGAGTAAGACCGAGTATTGCTCTACACATGGGGACCCACAAATAGGTCAGTTCATCAGATATATGGATCCATTTCCCAAGGTGTCATCATATCAGTGTGTGTGTGTGTGTGTGTGTGTGTGTGTGTGTGTGTTTTCTACACCAGATGATCAGAAAATCTATATAATCAATACCTAGTGACTGTACATAGAGTGGCCCCGTCAATCTGCACAACCTCAGCAGGACAAACACAACGCATTACAGGAGTGTAACCAAATCCAAAGGCCTTTACACACAGCCAGTGGATCACGTGGGAGGGTGCCAAAACTTTTGCACAAGAGTTTAAACGTGAACAGTTGCCAACAGATACCAAATATAAATAGTTAAAACAATACCATCAATAAATACACGCAAGAGCACAACACGATAAAAACACACACGTCGATGCAAAGTTCTCCACCTTTTTTTGAACCTTTTTATGTGTCCTGTTCCTCACTTTTACTACCCTGCGTACCGATCGGTCTTGCTCAAGCGCCTTGCTTGGCACTACACAAACCACTGCACTACACAAACCACTGCACTACACAAACAGTTTCTAGCTGTGACTCGAACCGGAATCTCTGGAGCTGTGTGATGCTGCTCCACGTGACTGGATGCGCAAATGGTAATCAGGGTTTTTTAGGTGCTGTGACTGGTGGTTACTCAATCCAGACAGAGAGAGAGAGAGAGAGAGAGAGAGAGAGAGAGAGAGAGAAAGAGAGAGAGAGAGAAAGAGAGAGAGAGACGGACAATAA